>JAUUTY010000589.1:0-216787 GCA_030979885.1 Lolium multiflorum | reverse complement strand
GTTGTTATCTAACTTTCATTAGTTGAACACTTTTTGGTCTGAGCAATGGAAGATTTTTGTTAAATTTGATTTCTGTACTGCTGTCAGGATTTGGCAGATTTCTGTCATCCTGCTTTCTGTGTTTCTGTTAGTTTGCATTCTTTTGTTTTCACTTTGTTTCTTTCCTAAAACACAAAAAGACCAAAATATTTCTGTTGTTTCTCTTCACCATTTGTTTATTTGGTTCCTTGCTCTTAGTTTCCTTTATTGCTATCGTTAGTTTGCTATAAGAAAACCCAAAAAGATTTTGCTTTGTTTGCTTGTTTTCTTTGTTCTTGTTTCTAATTCAAAAACACCAAAAATATTTGCTGTTCTTCTTTGGTTTGTAAAGTTCATCATGAGTTCAATGGTCTTTGGTGGCTGGAGCGTGGTTTTCATTTCATATTATCCAAGCTACACAAGTGAAAAGGCAATAATGACGATCTACGACAATCTGATTGTGGTGAGAGGCTGGTGACATGGGCATACCCTTCGGGTACCCATTATTAGTATACCTAGTTTGGCTCGGCCCAATATGGAGAAGGCCCAACAAGGCAACCCGGAGAAGTAGTCGACTAGGACTCTCGTAAAATTGGTTGCATATATAAAGCTAGCCAGGGCACCCGAAAGAAGAAGGAGAACAGAGATAGACATAATATAGACAACATAGCTCCGCCTATGGCGGCACCCTGGTAAACACATCTATGATCATATAGTGGATTGCTAGCTGCACGTAGGGATCCTCCACCGAGGGACCCAAGCTGGGCAATGTCGTGTGCCTAATTTCGCTCCCGGAATCTCCATCGTCGCTTCTCTCCCGAAACCCAAGTCTACAATACGTAGGCACTTGCCGAGGTGATCCCTCGTCACTGGCGCGTCTGTGGGAATCGCGACGACTGGATTTTGTCATCCGGGCGAGATCCGTCGAATTCATTATCAACATCATCGGCGAGATTGAAGTCAAGAAAAAGAAGTTGAGATCCGTCGTCATCAACCATGTCTAGATCGCAACTTGGAAAAAGAAAGGATCATCGGACCTGCGCCGAAACAATGCACCATCAACCAAGACATCGCCCGGGGCTCTACATCATCACAGCACCCGTGCGTTTGGAAGTTCGGACCGGATCACAGCATGATACGAAGATCGATACTGGAAAAGAAAGAGAGCAGCAGCGATTTGGAACTACGAGTAAGCCGTGCAGCAAAAAAGCAGTCGAGATGGAGTCCTGTCTAGAAGCGTGCAGCTATTTTCTTCCAAAGTCCAATCACGCGCGCGTACCCGCGTTACGTACGGCTCCAGGCAGCTGATTAAAAAAGAGACGACGGCATCATCGCAGAAAAGGAAGCGAAGGACCAGGTTCCAACAAGAAAAAAAAAAGAAAAAAAAACTTCACGTGAATCAACCAGAGAACCAATGTCCTGCATGCATCGCGGGAGGAAGCATAGACTATTACATCCAAGGAGAAGAGAGAAACTCACACGTTTCAAGGAAATATTATCAGGTGGTATTCTTCTATACTACTGCGTCTCGTAATTAATTTTACAAAGATATATTTTGTTTGCCTTGTGCTCTATTCTCGTGTATGTAGATAACTATTCATTGCGGATTCGCCGTTGCGAACTTGGCATCCGACAGAAATACCACCAGATCGGAACATGCTCCGACCACTTCGTCGCGTACAATCGCATGCTCGGGGGCTCGTCCACTGTGAACCCAACAACATGCACTCGCCTCGCTCGGGGTTCACCCACCGCAAACTCGACGATCCACTCCTCCAGGAAAATTACTTCGGCTAAACGCCGCACGGCTCCACTGCATCGGTTGTGTCCACTTCGTTGATTCCGTCTGCCGGACGACCTACTTCCACGACGACTCCGCCACATCCAATAAAAAGCTAAGTGTTTCCTCTTCCAAGAGTTAATTATTATTTATTTTCGCCACATCCGAATACTCGGGGCTGTGCCATTGCAATATTACAGCAAATACACCCGATACTCGGAGGCGCCATTACATTGTTACCGCGAATACACCAGATTACTCGTGGGTATATCTTCCTCACTCAAGGGGATTTTTTTATTTTTCTGGCTTAGTGGATTTATTTCTTCGGCTCGATTTCTTCTTCGCTTAGTGGATCTATCTCGCTCAATGGAATTATTTTCCTCCGCTCGTTGAATTACTTTCTCGACTTAGTGGATTTATCTCTCCTGGCGACAGTGGATTTATTTTTTCAAGCCATCGATTTATCTTCTGGTTATTAATGGATTCATCTCCTATGGCTATATAATATTGATCCGATACATTCTCGTGTCAATGGATTCATCTTCTATGGTTAATACTGGATTGTTTTTCTTCGGGTCAATGGATTCATCCTCTATGATGTCAGCGGATTCATCTTCTATGATTACATCGGATTCTTCTTCGGGGTCATGGATTCATCCTCTATGATATCGCCCGATTCATCTTCTATGGTTATTAATGGATTCTTCGGTCAATGGATTCATCCTCTATGATATCAGCGAATTCATCTTCTATTACTGGATTTTTCGGTCAATGGATTCATCCTCTATGATATCGATGGATTTATCTTCAATCACATCGATTCTTCGTCAATGGATTCATCCTCTATGATATCTGGATTCGCTCTCTATGATTATTATTGATTCTTTCGCTAATGGATTCATCCTCTATGATATCGGCGAATTCATCTTCAATATATGACTCATATTTGATGGTGTAATCTAAAATGGATTCATCTCAAATACTTCATCCTGGGATTCATCTTCGATATTATTGTTTATGGCTTCATCTTAAATGGCTTCACCAAATATGACGCCGCGACTCCATCAACTTATTTCGGTGACACGGGGCTCGATCATGACTTCGCCTCGAGTAACAACTGTGGCACGACATCTAAGCAACAATCATGGCATCACCCCAGCAGTGCTCAGGGGTTTGGCTATTTCTTCATCAATAATATGGCGGCATCTACTTTCGTTATTTGGTGGTTTCTACTTTGGCGAGATTTCTTATCTACACTCGAAGATTTCATCATGCATCAGCTTCGCCGTGTCCAAAAAGCTAAGTGTTCTTTTATTTTGCACAAAGTTGATTATCATTTACTTTTGCCGCACCCGACGCTCGGGGGCTGCGCGACATATATTCACTTTATATATCATCAAATCCGAGCATCTGACACCGCATGCGAAAAAGAGAGTCAAAGAAAAGATAGAAAAAGTTTGTTTATTTATGCAGGAGAAAGCCGACGAAATTGTCTACAAAAGAGAACCCGACGAAATCTTCTTCAGGGAGGAACCCGACAAAATCAAGAGAGAACCCGACAAAATTATCTTCAAGAGAGAACCCGACGAAATCTTATTCAAGAAGGACCCGAAGAATTTGCCTGAAGAAGGACCCGACGAATTTGCCTCAAGAAGGACCCGACGAATTTTGCCTCAAGGAGGACCCGAAGAATTATCTTCAAGGAGGTGTCGAAGAATTATCTTTCAAGGAGGTGTCGAAGAATTATCTTCAAGGAGGTGTCGAAGAATTATCTTCAACGAGGTCGAAAAAATTATCTTCAAGGAGGTGTCGAAAAATTATCTTCAAGGAGGTGCCGCGAAGAATTATCTTCAAGGAGGTGTCGAAAAATTATCTTCAAGGAGGTGTCAAGAATTGTCTTTCAAGAGGATCTGGAAGGAATTTTCTCCCGTGAGGACTCCGAAGACCGTCTTCAAAGAGGACCGAAGAAATTTTCTCGAAGGAAAGGACTCGACTAAATTTTCATCAAGGAGGAACCCAAAAAAAAAAAAAAAAAAAAAAAAAAAACAATGGTCAAATCTTCGGGTCCATTGACTCGTCATTTGTTCCGATCAAGAACATCGGTGATATGCCTGACGACAATATAGAAGAACGCAATATATTCGGCTGACTCATCAAGCCCGAGAGAAAATAGAAGAACCCGAAAAATGGGTCATTGCATCAGCCGAACAAGGCACTCACAATATATTCTCAGAACGCCAAAGTTGCGAACAATTTCTGAATGCGCAAAACTTTGCGAAGGTAAGACCCCGGGATCTGTGTGTGGCGTGGCATCGCCAAAGACCGCGCTCTCTGCTACTTCTTTCCGTATCAACAGATACGAAGAAAAAATCCTACGCACGCGTTAGGTACCCGATAAATATGACCGGGACTCGACCGAATGGTAAGACCTTAAGCGGCACTTGTCGAAGTTACACCAGCATCCCGAGATCATGTCCAGGGACGTGATCTTGAAGTAGGTTTTTGCGGGATTGCCACTAGAGCAGTTAACTAGTCCTGATCCGTCCGATGAACTAGCCCCAACTACCATTATCCCCGTACAATATAGAGATCAATGTCAAATAAAAGTAGCAATGGCCTGGATTCGATAAAAAGAGGGGCTGCGCCAAGTTCTTTATCGAGTAGTACAACTTGAGTTTATGCCTAGGTGCAAGCACCTGCCCATAGGCTCGGGGGCTACTCTTATCGAGAGCATTGTTCACTCTCCCGACAAGATACAAGAGGAAAAATTATGGGGTCGATTAAAAGCAAGTTGAGCCTACACCCAAGTGCAAACACTTGGCTGTAGCCTCGGGGGCTACTCCATCAGGAGCGCTGTCGCGCACCCGATAGAAAAATAACTTCGATAGCATCTACGGCAATTCAGGCTTGTAGACTCAACTCGATTCTACGATTCGAGTGGAGCCTACTCCCATCGGGAGCCCATGGATTTCATCAAGTCCTCCAGAAATATAGTTAAGTTCTTCATCGAGTAGTACAACTTGAGTCCATGCCCAAGTGCAAGCACTTGCCCATAGACTCGGGGGCTACCATCGGGAGCGCTGCCGCGCACCCGACAGAAAAACAATATGGAGAATCATCGACATCATCTACGCTACACATGATCTATTTACATGGACCCGCCTTGTATTTCTTCACTTCGGAGATGGTTAAGTGCTTGGAGTTTCGCACGTAAGTTCGACTTCCTTATAAACTCTCTGCCATCGACATGGGCATACCTTCTGTACCCATTATTAGTATGGCCCAGTTTGGCTCGGCCCAATATGGAGTAAGGCCCAACAAGGCAACCAAGAAGTAGTCGACTAGGACTCCTGTAAAACCCTAGGCTGGTTGCATATATAAAGCCAGCAGTCAAGACTCCAAAAGAAGAAGAAGAACAGATAGACATAATATAGACAACATAGCTCCGCCCATGGCGGCAACCTGTAAACACATCTATGATCATATAGTGGATTGCTAGCAGCACGTAGGGATCCTCCACCGAGGGGACCCGAAGTCGGGTACGTCGTGTGCCTAATCTCGGCCCCGGAATCTCCATCGTCAGCTCTCAAGTGAAACCCGACTACGACAATTGGATTGTGGTGAGAGCCTGGTATGAACTCTATTTGTTTTCATTTTTGTACATATACTCATCCATGTGAGCATGCTTAGTTGGTTCATGTGAGGTATATGTTATTTGAGAAAGTCTAGTAGTTCATGATCTCTCATGTTTAGCTCCAATTTATTAATATGAGTAGCATGTCATGGATGTTTGTTTGCATTGTTTTATTCATAAGTAAGTATGGCATTGTGGTATCCTCCTCATAATTCATTTATATCGACTTGGCACATGCTCACGCATGCGTATGACTGAAAAAAAAGTCAATTAAGCCTCGATGATTTATATTGCTTCAGATTTCATCACTTTTATGCCTCCGTTAATTTATTTTGCCGCAAGCATGATTATGACAATTACTGCTCTCTTGATTTGTCGCTCCCTAGTCTTTTGCTAGCCTTCACTTGTACTGAGCGGGAACGCCGCTCGTGCTTCCAAACACCTGAAACCAAGTTGTCCAAAGTGTCCACCATAAATACCTATGCATGGCATTTGAAACCATTCCAAGTAAATTCTCATGTGAAACTTTCAAAATGCTTCTCAATTTGTGTTAATGTTTCATAGCTCATGAGGAAGTATGTGGTGTTTAGCTTTCAACCTTGTCATTTACTTTTGACGACTCATATGGACTAGTGGCACATCCGCTATCCAATAATTTTGCAAAAAGAGCCGGCAATGGGTTCCCAGTCCCAAATTAATTAACTTAAATAGACACTCCTCCATGGTTTGTGATTGTTGGACGGCACCCACCCGAGGATTCGGTTAGCCATGGCTTGTGTAAGCAAAGGTTGGGGAGTGTCATTATCATAATAAAACCTAAATAAAAAGGCACTCCTTCATGGTATGATATAAGGCACCCGAGGATTCGGTTAGCCATGGATTGTGTAAGAAAGGTTGGAAGGAGTGCCACATAAACATGCAAATAATTCATGGGAGCCGCTCTTGTGAGGTCCGGTTGATGAGGTAGTTAGTGTACCCATTACCATTCGTTGACAACAACAAACACCTCTCAAAATAATTTTACCCCGCTTTACAAATGAAAAGCTCTAGCGCATGTTAATCCCTGCTTCCCTCTGCGAAGGGTCAATCTTTTACTTTTATGTTGTGTCTCCATTCTTTCTTTGAGCACTATCTTGAGAGCACAACTGTCATTCTTAGTATAATATGCTTGTCTCAAAATATGATTGATTGTGGTATAACTTTGATGCTTTTATCTTTGACAATCACTACTTCTAGTCTTTCTATGAACTCAGAGGTGCCTCGGCATTTATGTTTTGCCGATCAAATACAAAGCGAGATACCACTTTATCATATTCTCTTATGAACATTGCAATCCCGCTTATATACATGATTCATGATGCTTATTATTAATTGTTGGTACCTCTCCATGATTGACATAGCTGTTGATGATCTTATTTGCATGTGTTTCATTATGAACTACTTGAGTATTAGCCATAGCATGAGAATATATACATCATATGAGCAAATGTGTTCGTGAAAGTTCTTTTATCGCTCAGTTGTTAACTGAATTGGAGGACAAGCAATAAGCTAAGCTTTGGGAGTTGATACGTCCAAAACGTATCTACTTTCCCGAACACTTTGCTATTGTTTTGCCTCTAATTTGTGTATTTTGATACAACTAACACGACTAACGTCGTTAAAGCAGAATCGCTCCGTGTCTCGTTTTTTGTGCAAAATCTAACTTTGGGAAAATCCTAATTTATGCGAAGGCCTTATTTTTCCCTGCATCGATTCTGAGCTGCAGACATGAGGCGGAGGCCCGAGGCCCCACACCAAGGCGCCCATGGGGCCCGCGCGGCCCCATGGTGTGGGCCCTGGGCTTGCCCTCCGACGCCCCCTTCGGACTACTATCGGGTTCGACCTAAAACGCACGGGGGAGAAGTCGAAATCGCCGAAACCTCCGCAGAGCCGCCATCGCAAACTCCGTCGCGGGAGCCGGGTCTCCGTTTCGCACCCGCCGGACGGGAATTGAGGAGATCTTCACCGCCATCACCGCCAACGCCTCCATCACCAGCCATGTTTCCCCCATCCATGTGTGAGTAATTCCCCCGTAGGCTGAAGGGGGTGGTAGGGATTGGATGAGATTGGTCATGTAATAGTCATAAGATTGTTAGGGCATAGTGCCTAGTATCCGTAGATGTCACTTTTATGATATTGTTGCAACTTGTTATGCTTAATGCTTGTCACTAGCCCAGTGCCATGATCTCAGATCTGAACATGTTATTGATTCATGAAGATATTCGTTGTTTATGATCTTACCTGCAAGTTGTATACACATGTCGCTGTCCGGAACCAATGGCCCGAAGTGACAAGACAACTCGGGAGGGGATGGATGATGGAGGATCACATGTGTTCACCGAGTGTTAATGCTTTGCCCGGTACTCTATTAAAAGGAGTACCTTAATTTCCAAGAGTTTCCCTAGAGGCCCGGCTGCCACCGGCTGTAGGACAAAAGATGTTGTGCAAGTTTCTCATTGCGAGCACGTACGACTAAATATGGAACACATGCCTATTGATTGATTAGTATTTGGATACCGTTTTATTATTATCTGCAAATGCCCTGCTTTGATTGTTACATGAGTTTCTCTCATCCATGCAACGCCCGTTAAAACCGTCCCGTGCCTACAGTATTTTAATCCCGCCGTTTACTATAATCACTAATGCTGTCTTTATTTCACCGTCGCCGTTATTTCACTATTCCTACTGCCATAAACCGTTAGTACCGATAAACTTCGAGCAAGTCTGCTTTCCGTGCAATGGAATTGACAACTCCGTCGTTAAGGCTTACAAGTATTCTTTGTCTCCCCTTGTGTCGAATCAATAAATTGGGTAATACTTCCTCGAAGACTGTTGCGATCCCCTATACTTGTGGGTCATCGTACGACTATCTAGCTACTGCTATGGACCCATAGTCCAGGGGTGAACTACTCACTCATCACTCGGGAGGCGACCATGGTGTAGAGTCCTCCGGGAGATGACCCCCTCTCCGGGCAGTGGGTGCCGGAGGCGATCCGCCGAACTCCCGAGATGGGACCGCGGCGGCGCGTCTCTCGGAAGGTTTTCCGTATCGTGGCCTCTGCACGGGGGTTTCGCGACGAGGCTATTTGTAGGCGAAAGGGCAGCCTCAGGGGTCCGGGGCCACATCAGGCGGCGGCCAGGGCTCGGGCCGCGCCGCCACCATGTGTGGGCCCCACGTGGCCCCTCTCTCGGCGGCTCTGTTCCTGATGCTTCCGGCAAAATAGGAACCTGCGTTGATTTCTCCAATTCCGAGAATATTTCTTACTAGGATTTCTGAAACCAAAAACAGAAAAACAAACCGGCACTTCGGCATCTTGTTAATAGGTTAGTTCCTGTAAAATGCGGAAATACGATATATAATGCATAAAACATGTAGATATCATCAATAATGTAGCATGGAACATAAGAAATTATCGACACGTTGTAGTTGAAGATACACCATGAGAATCATGGTAGAAACATTTATTTAGTAAAAGACATGGAAAAGATAAGTAAAGAATAGTTTCTTAATTATTCATGTGTTGTTGTAAGGAATGTCATGTTGAGATCTTTTATAGAATCTTGTAGTTGACCCTTACTTAAGGTGTTGTTTGTTGTAAGCTAATTCCATTTGATCTAGCTCATAGATCAAATCCTCTCTACCCAAAACAGGGTTTTAGCAAAGATCACAATGAAGTTTATAGCGCTGACTTGATGATCTACTTCAATTCCAGCAAGTCAAGTTCAGTTACCGTGGTAAGTTTTATTTGAAAGCGCGAAAATTCCCCGGATTTTCTATGCATGAATGCAATGCACACTTTGGTGTTCTCTCATTTTATTGCCTCTAAACCTGGGATATTACAGCCCCTTAAACTGAACTGTCCCGAAGTTCGAACGCTCTCATGTTTCGGAATGTGGAACTGACTTAAACAGATCACAATCCTTTAAAACTCCCTAGTGATCTCATTAGATATAATTGAATATATCCCTTGTCTCGATCCTTCATGAAGTCTTCTGATGTCTGGCACTGATATTTCTTCAATTCTATGATTTCTTCCAACACTCTAAGCTTATAGGCTTACTCTCCAAAGATTCTTGGATTAGGACATCTTCTTATGCTAATGGACTTTACTAATGGTTGTGGTGACATCTTCCTATTTGGGTACTCAAAGCTTGGTTCTACCAGCTGCGGCTGCGGTGCCCAAACCTTAAGTCTAAAGGATTGGTTTAAAGTAAGGTATTGTTTTTCCCTTACTACCATAACGAATGTAATGGTACTTCGTAAGGTATTTATAATAGGCATGGTCCTGGTTGTTTAGTCCTACGAATGGATTAGACTCATTTAGTCCATCCAATCATGGCTTCTAGTTCATACTAGTTATCTTCCTTTTGTTTCTTTAGGTTCCATGAAAGGAATCTTACTAATAGGCTTATGTTTTGGTATGGTCAAACTCCT
This sequence comes from Lolium multiflorum, assembly GCA_030979885.1. Lineage (NCBI taxonomy): Eukaryota > Viridiplantae > Streptophyta > Magnoliopsida > Poales > Poaceae > Lolium > Lolium multiflorum. Next base: position 206,881 of record JAUUTY010000589.1, on the reverse strand, counting down.
TCGGTCTTTAGTTTTCTTAGGCTTTGATTGTCCTCCGACATCTACTTCATCCAACTTCCTTATCTTAGAGTTACTTGAGCTCTTCTACTTCGAGTAATTATTAATTACCCACTCAAGTTAGGTTCTAACCCTTACTTCTTCGAGATATAAACCTCGGCTTCTAGTCTGACATCCTTCTGAGAGTACTTTGATATGGATACTTCCACCAATCTTATGAAAATAGGATCGACCTCTCTCAGACCTTCTTCTTCGTCTTTCATACTCCAAATCATATCTTAATACTTCTCCTTCAATCTTCCTCTCCCCCTTGGAGTTTACTAATGATCTTCAAACTCCATTTCTTCAAATCATTAAACTCCAAGGTAGAAGATTGGTTTAAGTCTGGTTTATATTTTGTACCTTTCTAAAGTCTCACGAAGAATTCTTTGATGTATCCACACAGTTGTGGGTATCCGATGTGAATCCTCCGACTAAATAGTTACCAGCTATGGAATACCAGCTACGGAATCCCTCTTTCCTTTAGAGTGAAAGAACGATTAAGCTGTGGACAATTTGTTTTTTTTTCGATAAAGGATGCTTTCATTACTTTTATAAGCATCCAGCTATCCAGTGCACAAAATGTGGACTTGTTGAGACTATCTAACACAAGATGCTTATTGATACCAGTGGCTATGTTATGGTTCTAGTCCACATCTACCTACCAGTGGCTACTTTTATAGTTTTAGTTAAGATATACCTCACTTCACATACTTTCTCTTCATGATTATCCTATATCAGCTGCGACTTCACTTGTCTATTTTCCTTCTTCTAAGGTTTGTTTTGCAAGATAACCACTTGTTGACACTATGAAAATAGTATTGTAAGTGACTTCACTTGCATTCCCTTCTTTCATAATGAATATGGCTCCACTTCTACTGCTCCATATTCACTATTTTCTCACTTTCATGGTACTTCCATGTTGAAGTACTCCTTGATTAAGGATAGAAATGAGTTTGGATTGGTCCTTCCTTTAGAGTATTGTGGTTGCTTCCCACAATTTGACTTCTTTCTTCCAGTGAACCTTCATCTTGTCTTCCAAAATCTTCAGAATTCGTCACTTCCTCACACGAATACCTTTACCCTCTAGACCTATAACATCAAGTAGGAGCTTGATATTGCAACATGCATTTGCATATCAAAGTCAAACTTCATGTATGGATCTAGTCAATCAATGAAAATCCAATAAAATCCAAGAAAATCCAGCTTTGTGCTTATAATACACATCCTTATAGGCCTGAATATAATAGTTGGGTAAGACATCCCTAAACATCAGGCTCAGATGTGTAGTATATACACCACATAAGATAGGTTTAAGTTGTGATACTTAGCACAAATACGTGAATTTCTACTATTTGTCTCAACATTTATCTTAATTGCACATTTGCAATGAGACAAACTTGAAACAAAATGGCTTGGGATAGTTGAAGTTAACCTAGTTTTCTTTGGAAGTACTAACAAAATAGGATACCATATATATGTGCTATTGAGGACTACTTCCTATAATACAATTAGTTTTAACATGTCTACTCTAAACACATGATTGTTTAGAATATACCACCTATAACTCTAGGATTTCTCTATGTGATATGCTCTAAATAAGCCTTCTTTAAATTAAGGACTATGGTTCTAACATACTTAGTACCGTTATTAGGATTTTAAGGCCTAAGCTTTCGAACTATTCCTTAAATCCTACTCCTTATCATACTTATGTTATCGTACTTATGATGTTCTACTCTATCACATCATGACTCTCAATTGAATCATATATGATTACCAATTTTACCATGAAAAGTAGACTTATATGATTCCTATCACTCTTCCTTACCTCCTATGATTGACTCATCATAGGTATATACTACCTCATATTACTTATCTACATTACTTAACATCAGTCATTTGACATTTTAAATGACTCTTACTTAACCATAACTTGCATTGGTATACTTCTTCCAATAGGATATCTTCCTTATGGTTGTATCCTCTCTTTGGACTACCATGTGTTGTATACCAACTGTGGTCTTCTACCACCCTTTATCTTAAGCTTCAAAGGTGTTCTAATTATTTGGGAATGAAGCAAGATAACTAACTAACTCTACTTAAGAAAGATAGATAAGAAAGATTGACTCAAGTGTGTTAGGATTATTCTCAATTGAATACCCATCTCAAGTCATAAGAATAGTTGGTTTAATATAGTTGTCTTAGGACAACTTCCTATAGACACTACCAAACCTATAGGTCTCCTTTAAAAATCCTAGGGTCAAAGCATTTGCTCTGATACCAACTGTGGTGACCCGCGTACCACTCTGCATGGTGTAGTACACAAGTCGTTGACATAACACAAGTGAAACACTGTTCCACTCATATTACATCTCTCAGAGGTACAACAACATATGCGAGTCCAAGGTATGTCTATAGAAGGATACACAAGCTGTTTACAGAAGATCAACACAGCCTCCTACTTTACACTGAGGTAAAACTTCAAATAAAGCTCCAGAAGAACGACTCGTAATCTAACTTATTGCTATCACTATCTCCAGAGTAGGCTTGCTATAGAATTCTAGCTACTTAGGTGCTAAGATCAGGGAAAGGCTCCCTTCTATTACTAGTCTAAGTTTCCACTATAGTTGCTGTAGCAATTGACTTCATTGACTTCTTTGCTTGGATTCTCCATCTTGTTGCAGTTGACTCCTTTGTCTTCGAGTTCCACGGTAGTTCATCCTCCGGTGCCTCCATAGCTAAGCAGGGGATTTAAGAGTGGGATGAGTACGAGCGTACTCAGCAAGTTCATATTAGGGAATAAGTGTATCATGCACTAGCTACAGCCACAGACCAGAAAGTCATAGGAGAATGCAAGTTTTCATAATCATTTCTTCAAAAGGTTTATTTTATTCTGAAAACTATGCCCGTCAGTCTTCACAGGTTGACTAGAACTTCATGGAGTTCCTTTCCTGTCGTTCGCAGTTCCCTTCCCGGAACAGGGAGTGACAGTCACAATTCAGTATCCTCTGCAGAGGTGCGTTACTTTTCCCATAAGAGAACTTATCCTTGATACCTTACCGAGACGCGTTCTCGTCCACACTTGGTGTGGGGTGTAAGATCCAAGCCAATCACCGCTTTCTCCGCACCCCGCAAACTCCACCTTTGTCTATCCGACACCCCAGAGACATCTCCCGATCATACGTTTTACCTCCGTGTACTATGGACAATCCTCATAGACGGTAGAGCCTCTCATCCAAACGTCCGATGGGGATTTTAAAGGATTTCCCAACCTACATCAAGTTGCTCCAACACCCCGCCAGGCTCTATCAAGTCCGTTGGCGTGCAGGAGGGAAAAGATACAGCTGACTTCCCCTGAGCCATTATAGATCTTATGGTCAACGCGGTATGTACGGCGCTAGAATCACTGGACGGCATTGGTACTTAGTCCTAGATGAATAGTACCCCTGCAATGGAACCTCCACCATATCAACACATACCATGGTTCCATTGCACACCACATAGTCATATTCATAATTGTAAAATAATATTTGCTTTTCAATGCAAGAGTGATAAGTATAGTACTTTGCATATAATTTGATAAAAATAATCAAATGACATGAGCAAGCGATGAACTTGCCTTTCTTGACTGCAAGATTATGCAAAAGCTTCGATACGTGAGAACTCCAAATTCTGAAATAGCATCATCGTCCGGTAAGGACAATGTTTAAAGAACTGGCAAAGATGCTATAATGCATAGTATGAGATGCAATCGTCCGAGCGTAACCTAACCTCGATGATTTAGGATGTATGAGTTGTAAAGATTTCTTTAGGGTTTGTTGCACTTTTAGGATGGTTCTCAAACAAGGTTCTTATTAGGGTTTGGTTATATTAGCATCATAACCAAGTGATATAATGCATCATAACAATCATACACACAAAGAATAGTAGTGGAATAATATGTGAAGAACAGTTGTCAATTTTAAGTTCTACAGACATGGTTGATGATTACTTATACTATACTTCAAAAGAATAACTTTTGAAGAACATGTTGTTTAAGAAATATTTAGTATTTCAAAGAAGGATTAGGGCTTCTAAGGTTTGATTGACATCTGTACTTCAAAAGAATAACTTTTGAAGAACAGGTTAAATAAGGATATGAACTACTATACATAAGAGCTCTGTAACTCTAGGGTTTACTATTGGGTTCATTTAATTTCACTAATAGGAACTAGTTGGTTCTTAACTTGGAATGGGTTTCTATATAACAAGTATTGGTAGGTTTATTGCTATGGTTTCTTCTAAGCATCATAACAAAGGATGATGGTCAAAATGGTTCTATAAATTAGCTATTGAGGTTTACTATGGTTTCACAACTGCTTCATTAAGTGATCTCTAATTGCTTCTAAACTAAATGGTTTATCATTTCTTTAATAGGGTTTAGTTGGATAGGAGCATGTAATGTGAATTACTACACAAGGTTGATACTAGGGTTCATCATTATAGTTCTACTAGGTTTTGATGGTTGAGATTGATCCTAATGGTATGGTATATAGGAGTGGTGATTAATGGCACTACTCTAATTAACAAGCTAGGGTTTGCTCCTAAGTGACACTAGGGAATCATATAGGTTTTAATTAAGAATAGGGACATGAAATGATAATCTCATGTGACTTGGTTTTATGCTAATGGATCATAATCATGCATTCATTTGTTTCTTACTAGGATTTTATAGGTATAGGTGAAGCTTATATGATCACATGGTCTAAACCCCTAGGGTTTTTAGAATTGAAACAATTTATGATGAACACATAAAATAAAGGGTTCAAGGTCTTACTTATATTAGAACCAGGGTTTCTAAATTATGGTACAACTCTTAAAATGATAATTGACAATAGAAAAGTGGTCACTAATTACTTTGAAACAAAATTAATCATAGTTGGACATTTTATTAATTTTCACAAGAATTAATAATTATGGTAACTTCTATTTAGGTTTAATTACAAATTAGGGTTTAACAATTGTTATTAGGTTTTAGAATAATTAACTTGTTAACTAAAGATGTTTGAGTTCATAATATTTAAGCTACCAAATTAATATTGTCCTTTAATATTTTCTTGATTTATTATTATCCAAGAAAATAGAAAATAGTAATTTGAAAATTAGGGTTTATGAATTACCACTAATAATTAAGTTAATGCAAATATGATAAATAAAGCTAATCTTAATATTTTACTTAGTTACTTAAATAGTTAAAATTTAATTTTGAAACTTAATTATTTATTGAATTTAATTTGTTTTTAAAACAATCAGAAAGACATAATTAATAAAGATAAAAATAAGTGAATTTTTATTTTGACACACATTTTTGTTTTATATTTTATTTGAATAGAGTTTATTTTTGTGAGCATTTTGATATATTATTTATATTTTTCTGAGCTAAAATGAATTTTATCTATTTCTCCAAAGTTTCAAATATTTTCTGGTTTTTAAACTATATGGAAATTACTAAACATACCGATTCGAGTTGTACCCACAGTCACTGACTGATGGGCCTGTTGACTGAGTCAATTGCCACGCGGGCAACGACCAGTCAACAGAGCTGAGGTGGCGGTGCCACGTCGATCTCGCCGGAGGGGACGCCGGCGATGCTCCGGCGAGCAACAGATCGACAGCTAGAGACCCCTAGAGACTACCTAACCTGTCGCGTTCGAACCAGGGTTTGATGCTGAGCAAGCGAGCATCAACGCCATGCACCCAAAGGTCATGAGCATCGCCGTGGAACTCGTCTGCGGGCGCTGCTCGGCCAGAATGCAAATCAGAGGATGCATGCTAGGAAGCGAGATCTGGCTCTACAGACGCGCAAACTCACCCTGGATATGATGGCGTGGTCGACGGTGACGATTGCTGACGGAGACGAGCTCGATTTCACCATTACCGGCGAGGTACTGTAAAAGGGAATCTTCGATTTTGTGTTGCCTCGACCTTCCCGTGATGCTGGGCTCCTCCCAGATGATCTACACGCCAAGGCGCACCTCCTCGACCATGCGCCGGAGGCTGAGGTGGCTCCTACCGCCGTGTTCTTGCTCGACACCGGCGACATAAAGTGGAAGAATGCGAGAGATAGAGGACGACTGAGAGAGAATGGATGGGCGGCGAGGTTCTAGGGTTTCCTGGAGAAGCTCCAGGCATACTTATAGAGCTTGGCAAGGTCGGATTGGTAAGTTCACCGTCGGCGACGGCCGAGATGTGGCGGTGTCGTTGGTACTGGAAACGAGCACGAATCGAGATGTTTTTGGATAGGCTCGGACGCGAGAAGAGTAGGGCGAGGTTCTGAGTTCTTCTGCGGCGTCCGAGGCGTGCTTATCGTCGACGAGGTCGTGGCCTACTGGCTTCGCCGCGCTGTCGTGCTCGGAGACGACGACGACGAGTCCTTTCTCCTCGCACGAATATTAAAGCAACCGAAGCGGCATTTGGTTTGGGCTGGACTGCTCCTGGGCCGTGGTGTGGGTTGGTCTTGGGCTCAGCTGCTGGGCTGCACGGCTAGGTAAGCCAGGTGAGTTTCCCTCTATTTTCCTTTTTCAAATTTCTGTTTTCTTTTTCTGTTTTTCTATTTTGTTATTTGAATCCAAATTTGAATTCTGTTTTGTTTTGCAGGTTATAAAATATTTGAATATCAAAACAATTTGATAATGGTACCTACTGTATTGTTTTGTTTATAAACAACCATTTTATAATGGATTTATTTTGTGTTCTTATGAGGCACAAGTTAAAATTAAAAATAGATATAAATTTTAGGGTTCAATTCAATTGCCTTTAAATTTAAGAATCAAATCTGTTTAAATGATTTGAAATCTAGAACATGTGCATAGTGAACATATTCTATTTTTCTAGTGCTTAACCATAGTGATTACTCACATATAAGTTATTTATGGCTAGGGCTTAACAAATAACAAAGGGAATGGGATTAGTTCATGATTTTATGTGGGTGATGGTTTCTTAGGTTTAAGAAGATGGTTTGGACCAACTCTATATTCACTAATCTTACTTAGCAAATTCTTGTTTGGATTATTTAAAATAGGTCCTAAGCTCATCAAATTCAATTCACTTGCTAAGGTAATTCTATTTTATAAAATACTATTTCAATTGGTTCACAAAGCAATCTCTTTGGAAAGCAAAACAGAATTGGATATTGGTTCACTCTACTCACCAAATGGTATTTAGTCCTTAATTATATATAGAGCTTGGTTTATACTTGTGATCCATGATGCACAAGTTAGGGCTTAATATTTTATGTGGAGTAAATCCTATGTGAAAGGTTTAGGGTTTTGCATAAGCTTCACTAAATTGAAGTATAAATAGGCATGAGGTATGGCAGGGTTCTATTTATGATTCAAAGTGGTACTTGGATTGAAATTCAAATGAGGTCTAGGGTTTTAGTAGTTTCACTAATAGAGCATGGCTCTCACCTCCAAGATTAAAGGTTGGTTTGAACAAGTAGGATTTAATACTACTCTAATATTCTCTAGGATGGACATGGATATATATAGTTAGCATCTATAACCACTCTTACTTCTAAATGTCTTGAAAATCCTAAGGTCCTACTCAAGAGATGATGATATGATCCTCTAAATATATGGTTTGCCTAGTATTCTACCTTGGTATCTTATGTAGCTTGTTCTTCTGGAATTCTGATAAACCTGCATCTTGTGGTATGCCTCCACCTCCTAGCTTCTTCATCTTGATCCTAGCTAATTCATATGGAGTGGCTCTATGTGTTTGTTCCCATGTATCATGCTATAAGATGATGAAATGGATGAAGGGTGTGGCTCTATTTATAGGCTTGGGCAAGCTCTAGTGTCATGACACATAGGTGGGTGACTATTGTTTTGGTTTGATGAATAAGGTGCTTGGTTGTCATGCCCTCATCCATAGCAATCCTTTGAGCATGAGGTGGCAAGTCTTGGGATGCAAGTCATATAGATATTTTCCTATGTGGCATGATCATTATCCTCTCATATGAATTATATTTGGATAGCCAAGTGGCATTTGTTACTAAATATCTTGTGGATGGTTTTATTATTGTGGATGAGTCACTATATCATATTTGATTGGATTTATATTATAATATTGGTCAAAAAGTCAAGGCTGAAGGTTATTCCTCAATTTTGAATAGTTGGTGTTTGATTGCACCAAGGCATGATCATATGAGTTTCAAAATACCCATAGTTAATTTTATTCAAATAGTTTGAACTATAATTTGTAATGTAAATGGATTCAGTTTTATGATATTCCATATATTTAATAAGTTATGATTTAAATAAGAATGTGTGGCCTTTATGCACTTTAGACCCTGTGATTTACCTTATTTATTAATAAGTTTAGAATTGAATTATATTACACACAAAATTAGTTGAAGATACACCATGAGAATCATGGTAGAAACATTTATTTAGTAAAAGACATGGAAAAGATAAGTAAAGAATAGTTTCTTAATTATTCATGTGTTGTTGTAAGGAATGTCATGTTGAGATCTTTTATAGAATCTTGTAGTTGACCCTTACTTAAGGTGTTGTTTGTTGTAAAGCTAATTCCATTTGATCTAGCTCATAGATCAAATCCTCTCTACCCAAAACAGGTTTTAGCAAAGATCACAATGAAGTTTATAGCGCTTGACTTGATGATCTACTTCAATTCCAGCAAGTCAAGTGAAACTTCACTTACTGTGAAAAGTTTTATTTGAAAGCGCGAAAATTCCCCGGATTTTCTATGCATGAATGCAATGCACACTTTGGTGTTCTCTCATTTTATTGCCTCTAAACTGGGATATTACACGCGGCGGTCCTGAGCGCCAGTTGAAGCGCTTCATCCTCCGACAGTTCCAAGCGCATGACGTCATGGATGAGCGGGACAGCGGCGATGCTGCAGGGTTTCCTGAGACGAGGGACACCGAGCTTCACCATCTCGTCGCCCGTCATGTTCTCGGGAAGTCACTGTGCCCTCACCATGGCCCGCCGCCATCGGGAAGACGGCCGCGACGTAGTCATCGCCGTCGCCTGGACCTCCTCGTTATGGCACGCGAGCGCCTCGATGTAGTTGTCCTCGCCGTCGTAGTCGTCGTTGTCGTGGTCGTGGTCGTCGTTGTATCGCGCGTCGGCGCTCGCCGTCTTCGTGACGAGTCGGCGTGGACTGGGCCGAAGGAAAATCGCGCCCATGAAGCCCGCCCTCCTCCCCCGCCCTCTCGGCGGAGATACGTGCACCAGCTCCTTGGCCGCATCTCCGCGTCCGATCGTGCTCGTGCGCAGGGACGGGAGGGATGGGCACCCGGCGGCAGCTGAGCCGCCACGCTCCATCCCGAACAGCGCAGCACGGATCCATTTCTCGTGCATCGCCTTCCCCGCGTGACGGGGCATGCACCCTCTCGCGCCCTGTTGTCGCCGCTGCCGCAGGCCTCAAAGTCGCCTTCTCCTGGCGTTGCGGCGGTGGTGGTGCGAGTGAGGTGTGGGCGAAGGAGGAACGCGGCCGCTGGACTTTTAGGGGCGGCCGCGCGGAGGATACGATGCCATTGAAGGCGGCGCAAAAGCCCAGCCGCCGCCCGCCAGTGTGCGCGCAGAACAAGCAGCCGCGCCATTGATGGAGAAGGCTGCGACGCGTACGCGAAGCGCCGATCGTCGAAGAGATGCCCTCGATGCGCACTCGCCGCCAAGCGGGCCCTGCTGAGATGCGGAAGGACAGCTTTGCGCAAGCCTCGCGCAGCTGCCGCAGACGCAAACCTGCCGCAAATATGCGCTGTGCTTGCGTTCGCGACGGTGTCTCACATACTTCGTCATACAACATGGATGCCAGACGATGCTGTCAGACGGACGCAACGGGCCGGGCCACTGCCAAGGCCAGCTGAGATGCTCGCATAAATATTCTTACATATTCTTTTTTCTTATTTTTATTTAACCATAGATAGAAATATTACATAAACTATTACGTAGTTTGGAACATGGTTTCAAAATTGCATGTTAAGAAAACCTAACTAGTGTTGGACTCGTTGGTTTCGTTCTTTTCGCTGCGAAGAAAGAACACTCTCACACACCTAGTCGTTGAACTAGAAAATCCAGCTGGCTTTTGTGTGCCTATGTTCTTAGAGGAACTCTAACAGTTACTGAAAAAGGGGCCGGAACCAAAAAATTCCAGCGAGTTTATGGGTTCAGGCCGAAATAGGTCCAGAACAAAGCCCGAAGTCACGGGCTGGCCCGTAAACAGAGTTCGGGGGCCCGAGAATATCGACGACCACCCCGTAGTCAGGTTTCCGGTTCCAAAACCCTACTCCCCGGGCTGCCGATGCCGCGCTCCGCCAGTTTCTGTTACCACCCGCTTGGCCAACCAGATGGGCCGAAGTGAAGATGGGCTTGAAGGACGTGCACATGAAGCATCTTTGAAGCGGCCTTGCTTGAGAGTTTGGGCTAAGTTGCCTATGTATCTCGTATATTAGATCGTTGTAATAGATTAAAGAGATAGAGTTCGGCCCGTGCACGGTTAGGTACGCCAATTAGAAAGTCCCTTGGACTATAAATATGTATCTAGGGTTACTGAAAAAGGAGGACAATCATCGTTCAACAAACACAAAATACGGCGTATCGCCACCCCCTTCTTCGAGGGTTTCTCCCGCAACATGTTGCCTAGATCGCATCTAGCGATCTAGGCGTAAGTTTATTCGTTAACCTTTTACTCTGTTCGTGCTGAAGCCTTGTTGATGGCGAGCGGTACTATTTATCCTTAGGTGTTTAGCTCGCATTGGTGCTTTCACGTGCATAACTGCGTGGCAATGCCGTCCCTGCATATCTAGCTGCCCTTTACGTCTATCTAGACGTAAGTGGCAGCATCTTGCTTGATCATGCTTAGTAGATCCGATCCGTTATAGTTGCTCCTTGATCTCGCAAGGATTAGTTTAATATCCGGCATAGTTAGGCCTTATGTCGGGGTCGGACGTCCGGCAGGGCGTTAGGCGTTGTTTACCGTCCCCAGGGATGTTCCCGGAATCAACGTATGTTGGTTTTTAGGCCTCCTTAGGGGTGGTTTGCATCACCTCTCGAAGTCGTTAGGCCCGATCGCACGAGGACGTTCCGATTATGCTGAAAACCCTAAACTCGTCGTGGATCGCTTAGCTTTGTCCTCGAGTCACAGGACTCCCATGCCATTGCTAATCCATCAAGGACCATGGCGATCGGCTCGATCCACAAGGGAACCCACAGAGCCGAGGAGCTTGGATTAATGTGCACGTGTTCACCATGCAGAACAATCAAGACTAACACCTTCCCCGACTGTGTCTAGGAATAGGTGGGCACGCCCTAACAACCACACGACGCGCGCCTAAGATTTAAGTGACGACGAGGTGCCGGGGGATCCACTAAGCGGCCCCCGGAGCTTCCCTGCCTTCAGGCTGCTTTCTAACCAAGCCCGTCAGGGTTTTGGAGGGTAACACATTCTCGCACGCCCGGTGGCATCTTCAGAACATCCACGTCAACATCTACGTCAACATCGGCATCCGAGATGGCGAAGGAACAGATCACATGAGGAACTCCCTCCGGATCACAAGAAAAAGTACGACAGTTGAAAGCCATCTGTGAAGTCAACTCATCGGCCTTGAGAAGACCTGCTCGCACTACCGATTCAAAGGATTCACGCTGGCAAGGCGTCCTGAAGGGGTGGATCCGTCCCTCCCTTCACAGAACGCACCCAAGCCCCCGGCGACAGAGATCAATCAAGGTGGCCTATTCACCGTGACGGTGATCCGAGAGTTCGGTGAACACTTTGAGCGCGTTGCGTCCGTGGTGCAAGAGATCATGGAGCGTCGTTACTCCTTCAGACTCCGTTTAGGGACTCACTGTGTGGAGATGTAACTCCACACCAGCCGCTCTCCGCCGTACGCAACGGCGCTCCACAGCAACAAGGCTCACCGGCATACGCCGCCTACAAAGTTGGGCACCCGGGCGACTATCAATTCTTACATGACCCGCCCAAGGAAATCCCACACGGATACGTGTGCACGTTTGTGCCGTGGATCCGCAACAACCGGACGCAGCATCCGTGCCCACCAGGTGAGGATGAATGAGCAGGAGCAATTGTTCCCATAGAAGAACAATCGCAGCAATGGGAGTCTAGGAGCAGGTCAGAAACAAGCGTGGCTAGCCAAGTACGCCACCGCACCAATCCGAGAAAGCTCAGCTGACTCCACCGCAGATCAGATCAGCGCGGTCTTGAGAGACCAATTCGGCATCTTGCCGAAGAAGAAGATAATCGGCTACTCCAAGCCGTAAGCCGTACCCCAATGAGTCCGACCTGATCCCACTACCGCCTAAGTACCGGCTTCCGGACTTCAACAAATCCAGGGAAGGTCGAGCTCCATCGAGCACGTGAGTCGACACTGCCCATTGCACATGGCTTCAGACCTGACGCTACGCAGGTGTTTTAATCCCTCACCGGTCCAAATTTTTGGGTGGTACACCCTTGCGCCCAAATCTGGCAATCATGGAAGCAACTGAGGAACTGCTCTACACCCAATACCATTCGCAGACTATCGAGTTTATATTGCCGAACTAGCACGTGTCTGCAAAGCCAGGAGAGACAAGTAACAGTACATTCAGCCGTTTCAGAATCAAGCCAAGAACCGATGCTATTCGGTTCATACAACTGAGAAAGAGGCAGTCGAGTTGGCAATAGCGGGCCTCTCAGCGTCGCTCAAGGATCCGACGTTCCAAGTTGAGTACAACTAGCTGACGCACCGGGTCAATAGACTGACCTTATACGAGCGGCGCCATCCAGAACCGTACCAAGACAAGTTCAAGCGCGATCAGCCCGGGTCAATGCCGATGAAGATGAAGATTCTGCAGAAGACTGGTGAAGTTGCCAGAAACAGGGACTCGGACGCCAGTACCTGTGTCCCGCCAATGGGTGAATCCACCAGGCCTCCAAGAGGGTTGGACTTCTTTGACGTGACTACAAACCGGCCGCATCTTCGATCCGACATCGAAAGAGAAACAATGGAAGCTACCCGAAGGCCACAAGATCCCTACCGGGACAAGAGATGAACAAGAGGCCATAATGCAAGTGGCATCATACGTTCACGCACACCACCAACGACTTCAAAGTATTACGCGCCGGACAAATTCCGATGGCGATAGAATCAGGCCGATTAACTTTCTGACAGTTTGCCATGAAGATACAAATCCGTTTCCCGACGTCAACATGGTGGACCCAGCCACCCATAAGAGAACCAGGGTCTTCTTTCATGTCAATATGCAGGTCTGTGGACTCGCCATGGCGCTGACAAAGCAGAGAGCAGCCACTCGGCAGAGATAAAGAAGAGGAGGCCGTTCCACGCTACCGGCCCCAAGATGACGATAGACGGTACCCGACCGAGGAGGAGGTGAGAAGCATACGACGCGCCCATTATCCGTGCATCTCCTCAACAAATATGAGCGGGCGTGACGACCGATCGTCGACGTTACACGAAGACGATGAGAGCCATCGCCGGTCCTGGTAAGGAAACAGGTGGTATCACAAGCATGAAAGGAACGACGCACGGTATCGAACGCGCGCCAGAGGGAGGTCAAAGGGGCAAGACAACGGACAAGCACTCGGACTGTCCCTTCTTCAAACATTGGTCTGGGACTCAGAATGAGCCGATTGCCAACAATCGAGAACTGCTCAGAATGCAAACAGCAAAGAAGAAGGAGGGCAAGTGAAGTCTCAGTTCGAGCGCCTAGGACCTCTCCCACCTCGTAAAACGAGCTGAGTCATCTCAAGAAGAAGACTTCGAGAAGTCATATGAAGAAGATAGGTATCACCGACCAAGGTGTTCCTCGATGGACCTCAAACATTCTCGGGTGCGAGAGCAGCAGTCACAACCTCGGAAGAAGCCGAGGTACGCACCGTACACGTTGAGAAGAGCGGCCTGATCTGGCCGCCGAAATCCAGCAAACAAGGAGAATGGTAAGGCGCGCCCCGTCAGAAAGTATATGCCTAAATGGAAGTAAAGCCACATGCACGTACGCAACATGCCGGCGCACGCATCGGCTGGGATGCGAACATATCCTCAGGACTTATCGGGAGTAGTACGTCCAAGACATTGGACATACGTGGCAAGCGGCCGATCCCTGCGATCTGCCCTCAAAAAATGAAAAGCAAAGGATCTTATCTCCAACATGCCACGTTGAAATCCAAGAAGTTGCAAACCATCGTCAAGCATTGCAACAAAGAAGGAGGCCGATTCTGGGTAATCGGCCGAAACTATCCTCAACATTCTTTGTCTGTGTTCAGCATTGATCCAACAGATGCCTCAAGAGCCGATGCCATCAATTATTTGACAGATCGGCTCGGTGGGCACATAGATGGATAAGAGGGAGGATACGGAGCCGGGAACGGATGTCAAATGTCCAAACAGAGCGCTCAAGTATGGGGGCCGAGATATAAACAAATCGGCGTAAAAAATAGAAAATCCAAAAATTTTGAGCGCAGCCGATGCGTAGACATCGACTAAAGAGGATTAGAAGCCGATGCACGGCCATCGACTAAGGGATATAAGTTAAGCTTCCAACAAGAGCAGGCCTCATTGAGATTGCTTCGCGATCAAAGCCCTCGGCCCAAGGACTTCCAACTCCTTCGGCAAGACTTCAAGCTCTACAGAAGATCGATGAAGCATCAGCTTGAGCGTCCAAGACGGCCCTTTTTCTCATTTAAGGTGTTGATATTTGCTCTACAGTTTGAGGATCGAACCCCGGCCAAACAACAAGAACAAAGATGGATGTGCGTATCAGGCTAGGATCGAGAACAACCGATTACTATCCACTGACTGAACCGCATTCTCACCGAGGCCGCTCACCTGACCGAAGAAGCTCGAGGGGCGCTCGAGTTGAACGTTCCTGCTTGAAAGAGCCAATTTGGTCGTAATCTACCGATGTCGGCACTACAGCGGAGAAGCTGACAGCGGCCCAATGTCGCCGGGGTGCATTTTCATTCTCGCCTTGACTGAGGCTCTGGGCAGCTAGCCTTGAAAATTCCTCATTCTCAAGAGCCGATGGTGTTGAATGGCTATCCCTGCATCATGGCCATGTTGAACAGAAGGACTCTTGCAGAGGAAAAAGGAGCCATCATCATTGATCGGCTCTGGGCCAGTTCGTTGTTGCAAAGAAACAAAACATCGCAATGGGAAGCCGAGGACAAGTGGCACCTCGTTTTACAGAGAGTCAAGCCAAAGATCGGTTGTCAACAGCTGGACTAAGGAGCTTTCCCGGAAGCATTAATCCGGTGAGTTTTGCTGTCAGGACAAACATGATGGGGTTCGTTGCATAGAAAACAAAATTTTCCTACCGCAAAGCTAATAAAACCAGATCTAATCTATGAACACCCAAGATCCAATCTACTAGATCTAAGCAACGAGGGTGGAGATGAGACTAACCCTCTAAGATTCCAAAGCCTACGAGATTAATCTCGTTGTCAGACATTGGGCCCCTGCCGCAACCGGCAGTACTCCGCACCCTGGCCGCGCCGTACTGTCGATGAAGCTCCTTCCTTCTCCCGAGCGAACAGCGGAGGTGTGGTAGATCTCCACGGAACCCCAGCAGCCGATGGTGGTGTGGGTGGTGGTGGAGAAGAATTCCCGCACCGGGCTTCGCCTAAGCCTGAGTAGCGTATGGTGGAGGGAGAGGCATGGCAAATTAGGGTTGCGTACGGAGAGGCAATGGCCGGCCAAACTACCCCACTATTTATAGTCAAGGTGGGTTAGGCTCTGCCAACCGATCAAGTGGCGGGCAGCCAAGGGGCCTACCACCACACCCGCGCTGGCTATGGGGGCCTGCCATTGCCGTGTGGTGTGGCTCCACTGGCCTTTCTCCGTCTCCTTTGGACCTTGCCTCACACTCAAAATAGGAACCTGGGCGCTTATTTCGTCCAATTCCGAGAATGTTTCCTGCAACTTTTCTTGAAATACAAAAAAGCAGAATTCTTCCTGAACCTCCTCGTGATGTCTCTGATCCTATCCGAGACTCCGAACAACACTCCGGTCTCCATCTCATATTCCGAATCTACTTATGCGACACGAACCTTAGTGTCACCCTACGGTTCAGGAACTATGCGTACATGGTCGAGACACTCCTCCGAGCAATAACCAATAGCCGGATCCCGAGATCCATAATGGCTCCCACATATTCAACGATGACTTATGTGGATCGATTGAACCATTTACATACGATGCCAATTCCCTTTGTCTTGGCGATATTTTACTTGTCCGAGGTTTGATCATCCAGATCTCCATACCTTGTTCAACCTCGTTAATGACAAGTACTCTTTACTCGTATCATGGTATGTGATCTCTTATGAACTATTCATATGCTTGCAAGATAATCGATGACATTCCACCGAGAGGGGCCCGAGTATATCATCCGTCATCATGATGGACAAATCCCACTCTGATCCATATGCCTCAACTCACACTTTCCAAATACTTAATCCCACCTTTATTGTCACCCATTTACGCAATGACGTTTGATGTAATCAAAGTACCCCTTCAGTGTAAGTGATTTACATGATCTCATGGTCGAAGGAATTAGGCAACTATGTATTGAAAGCTTATAGCAAATGAAACTTAATGACTTGATCTTATGCTACGCTCATTTGGTGTGTGTCCATTATATCATTCAACTAATGACATAACCTTGTTATTAATAACATCCAATGTTCATGATCACGAAACCATGATCATCTATTAATCAACAAGCTAGTTATACAAGAGGCTTACTAGGGACTCCTTGTTGTTTACATAACACACATGTATCAATGTTTCGGTTAATACAATTATAGCATGATATATAAACATTTATCATAAACACAAAGATATTATAATAACCACTTTATTATTGCCTCTTGGGCATATCTCCAACAGTCTCCCACTTGCACTAGAGTCAATAATCTAGATTACATTGTAAGGTACCTAACACCCATGGCACTGGGTGTTGGTCATGCTTTGCCCTAGGGAGAGCTTTAGTCAACGGATCTGCAACATTCAGATCCGTGTGTACTTTGCAAATCTCTACTTCACCATCTTCGATGTACTCGCGAATCGAATGAAAACGCAGCTTGATATGCCAGCTTCTTGTGTGACCTGGTTCCTTTGCATTGGCATGGCAACGTGTTGTCACAATAAATGACTAGCGGGTCCAATGCACTATACCCCAAGCTCAACAATGAACCTTCATCCATACCGCTTCCGATGAAGCCTCCGAAGCCGCTATATATTCAGATTCTGTTGAAGATTTCGCCACCGTGCATTGTTTGGAACTGCTCCAGCTTACTGCCGCACCATTCAATATAAACACGTACCCAGACTGAGACTTAGAGTCATCAGACTGTGTTCCAACTTGCATCGGTGTAACTGGTTACAACGAGCTCTTGGTCACCGCCATAACAAAGAAACATATCCTTAGTCCTTTCCAAGTACTTCAGGATATTCTTGACCGCTTCGTGTTCCATCCCGGATCACTTTGATATCTCAGTCAAACTAACAACATGTGCGATATCCGGTCTAGTACACAGATGGCGTACATGATAGAGCTACTGCCAAGCATAGGGGATCTTGTTCATCCTTTCTCTTTCATCTGCCGTAGCCGGACCTTGAGTCTTACTCAAGACCTTACTGGCAACATAGGCAAGAACCCTTTCTTGCTTTCATCCATTCTAAACTTCTTTAGAATCTTGTCCAGGTATGTACTCTGTGAAAGGCCTATTAGGCGTCTTGATCTATCTCTATAAATCTTGATGCCTAAAATGTATGCTGCTTCACCAAGGTCTTTCATTGAAAAAGACTTATTCAAATAACCTTTAACGTTGCTCAATAGTTCTATATCATTCCCAATCAATAATATGTCATCTACATATAATATCAGGAACGCTACAGAGCTCCCACTCACTTTCTTGTAAATACAGGCCTCACCATGAGTCCGTATAAAACCAAAGTCTTTGATCACTCTATCAAAGCGTAGGTTCCAACTCCTGGATGCTTGCTTCAGTCCATAAATGGAACGCTGAAGTTTGCATACCTTGTCAGCATTTTTAGGATCGACAAAACCCTTGGGTTGTACCATATACAACTCTTCCTCAATGTCACCATTAAGGAACGCCGTTTTGACATCCATCTGCCAAATCTCATAATCGAAAAATGCAGCTATTGCTAACAAAATCCTCACAGACTTTAGCTTCGCTACAGGGAGAAAGTCTCATCGTAGTCAACTCCTTGAATTTGCCGGAACCCTTTGCGACAAGTCGAGCCTTATAGACAGTAATATTACCATCAGCATCTGTTTTTCTCTTGAAGATCCATTTATTCTCGACAGCCTTGCGGCTATCAGGTAAGTCTACCAAAGTCCATACTTTGTTATCATACATGGATCCCATTTCGGATTTCATGGCTTCTTGCCATTTGTTGGAATCGGGCTCATCATCGCTTCTTCATACGTCGCAGGGTCCTCATCATTGTCGTCCACAATCATGACATTTAGACAGGATCATACCAATCAGGAGTGGTACGTTCCTCGTCGATCTGCGAGGTTCAGTAGCTTCCTCGTTCGAAGTTTCATGATCTTCATCATTTGCTTCCTCTCCCATCGGGCAGGCTGCACAGAATTTCTTCCGGCACTGCGCTACTCGATCTATGAGAGAAGGTTCATCAACCTCGTCGAGTTCTACTTTTCTTCCAGTCACTTCTTTAGTGAGAAACTCCTTCTCAAGAAAGGATCCGTTCTTGGCAACAAAGATTTTGCCTTCGGATCTGTGATAGAAAGTATACCCAATTGTTTCTTTAGGGTATCCTATGAAGACGCATTTCTCCGCTTTGGGTTCTAGCTTGTCGGGTTGTAACTTCTTTACATAAGCATCGCAACCCCAAACTTTAAGGAACGATGCTTAGGTTTCTTTCCAAACCATAATTCATACGGTGTCGTTTCAACGGATTTAGATGGTGCCCTATTTAAAGTGAATGCGTGTCTCTAACGCATAGCCCCAAAACGATAATGGCAAATCGGTAAGAGACATCATAGAACCAACCATATCTAAGAGAGTTCGATTACGACGTTCGGACACACCATTACGCTGTGGTGTTCCCGGCGGTGTCAACTGTGAAAGTATTCCGCATTTCTTTAAATGCATGCCAAACTCATAACTCAGATATTCGCCTCCGCGATCGGAACGCAGAAACTTAATCTTCTTGTTACTTCACTTTGGAATTCCTTGAACTTCTCAAAAGTCTCGGACTTGTGTTTCATAAAGTAAATATACCCATATCTACTCAGATCATCCGTGAAGGTTAGAACATAACGATAACCACCGCGCGATGCTACACTCATTGGTCCGCACACATCGGTATGTATGATTTCCAATAAGTCTGTAGCTCGCTCCATTGTGCCAGAAAATGGAGTCTTAGTCATTTTTCCCATTAGACATGCTTCATCAAGTGACTCAAAGTCAAGTGACTCAAGAAGTCCATCGGAATGGAGTTTCTTCATGCGCTTCACTCCAATATGACCAAGACGACAATGCCACATATAAGTAGAATTATCATTCAATTTAATTCGCTTAGCATCAATGTTATGAACATGTGTATCACTACTATCGAGATTTAACAAGAATAAACCATTCATCTCAGGTGCATGGCCATAAAAGACATTACTCATATAAATCGAACAACCATTATTCTCAGACTTAAACGAATAACCGTCTTGCATCAAACAAGATCCAGATATAATGTTCATGCTCAACGCAGGTACCAAATAACAATTATTAAGGTTTAAAACTAATCCCGAAGGTAGATGTAGGGGGAGCGTGCCGACCGATCACATCGACCTTGGATCCATTTCCAACGCGCACGGTCACTTCATCCTTTAGTAGTCTTCGTTTATTCTCTAGTTCCTCAAGTTACAAATGTGAGCAACCGAACCAGTATCAAATACCCAGGCACTACTACGAGAACCAGTAAGATAGACATCTATAACATGTATATCAAATATACCTTTCTTCTGGCATGGCCGCTCTTCGATCGCCAAGTATTTGGTGCGCTTCCGCCCAGCTGCCCCTTCCCCTGGCAGAGTAGCACACAGTCTCAGGTTTAGGACCAGCCTTAGGCTTCTCAGAGGCGCCGCAACTTTCTTGCCGCCCTTCTTGAAGTTGCCCTTGTTAGGCTTGCCCCCTCTTGAAACTGGTGGTCTTGTTGACCATCAACACTTGGTTCTCCTTCTTAATTTCTACTTCTAGACTTCAGATGGAGAAGAGTTCAGGTAACCTTGTTCATGTTCGCATGTTGTAGTTCATCACGAAGTTCTTGTAACTTGGTGGCAGTGATTGGAGGACACGATGAATACCCAACTTGTTAGGGATCACAATCCCCAAGTCACCGAGCTTCTTCGCATGTCCGGACATGGCGAACATGTGCTCACTAACGGAGCTGCCCTCTTCCATCATGCAGTTAAAGAACTGTTTCGAGGCCTCATAGCTCTCCACGGCCGCATGAGTCTCAAAGATAAGTTTGAGCTCACGCATCATCTCACATGGGTCGTGGTGCTCAAAACGCTTTTGGAGCTCTGCCTCTAAACTGCACAAGATGGCACACTGAACTTCGGAGTACCGAGTTACCCGAGTCTCATAAACATTCTTTATGTCCTCGGACACTGCAGGAGGTGGTGGGGGACCTAGCGGTGCTTCGAGCACAAATTGCATGCTCACGCCAGTGAGGAAAATCCTCACATGACGGGACCAGTCAGTGAAGTTGCTACCATTGCCCTTAAGCTTTTCTTTCTCTAGGAACTGGTTAAAATTGATGGAAGGGGGCCATGATCTACAACATATTTGCAAAGAGTTTAGACTAAGTTTATGATAAAATGAGTTCAGTTTTAATTCTTAAATTAACTAGGTGAACTCCCACTCAAAAAACATCCCTCGCATTGTCTTAGTGATTACACGAACCAAATCCACTACACCAAGTCCGATCTTCACGAGAAAAGATGTAGTTTCAAAGGCGAACACTCAAAGTGTTCATCATATCATTCATATGACTCATGCTCTACCTTTCGGTATCCCGTGTTCCGAGACCATGTCTGTACATGCTAGGCTCGTCAAGGCAACCTTAGTATCCGCGTGTGCAAATCTGGCTTGCACCCGTTGTATGCACATGTAGAGTCTATCACACCCGATCATCACGAGATGCTTCGAAACGACAAGTCTTAGCAACGGTGCATACTAAGGATGAACACTTTATTATCTTGATATTTAGTGAGAGGGATCATCTTATAATGCTACCGTCACGATCTAAGCAAAATAAGATGCATAAAAGGATTAACATCACATGCAATTCATAATGTGTGATATGATATGGCCTTTCTTCTTTTGCTTTTGATCTCCATCTCCAAAGCACGGACATGATCTCCATCATCACCAGCATGGCGTCAAGGTCAGTGGCGCCGCTTCATGGTTGTCCATCACTTATAGCTACTATAACAACTACTTGGAATAAAGCTATTACATGATGAATAGACACGCAGGTCTTTAACAAAAATTAAAGACAACCATTAGGCTCCTGCCGGTTGCCACAATACATCAATGAACATCTCATACATCGAATATAATCATCATCACATTATGGCCATATCACATCACCAAACCCTGCAAAAACAAGTTAGACGCCTCTAATTTGGTTTGCATCTTTTACGTGGTTTAGGGTTTCGAGTAAGATCCAATCTACCTACGAACATGAACCACAACGGTGATACTAGTGTTGACAATAGAAGTGCAAATTACAATCTTCACTATGGTGGGAGAGACAGACACCCGCAAAGCCACTTATGCAATACAAGTTGCATGTCAAGCGTGGAGCAAGTCTCATGAGACGCGGTCATGTAAAGTTAGCCCCCGCTTCATCCCACCATCCCGCAAGAAGCAAAGTACACAAACTAAAGCAACAAAAGCATCACCGCCCACAAAACCATTGTGTTCTACTCGTGCAACAGATCTATGCATAGACGTGGCTCTGATACCACTGATGGGGTTCGTTGCATAGAAAACAAAAATTTTCCTACCGCAAAGCGAATAAACCAACAGATCTAATCTATGGAACACCCAAGATCCAATCTACTAGATCTAAGCAACGAGGTGGAGATGAGACTAACCCTCGAAGATTCCAAAGCCTACGAGATTAATCTCGTTGTTGGTGTAGACGATCGTCCCCGGTGCTGCAATCCGGCAGCACTTCCGTACTCGGTCGCGCGTACGGTGTCGATGAAGCTCCTTCTCTCCCCGTTCCAGCGGGCAGCGGAGGTGTGGTAGATCTCCACGGAATCCCAGCAACGACGGTGTGGTGGTGGTGGTGGAGAAGAATTCCGCAGGGCTTCGCCTAAGCCGGAGCAGGAGAAACTGGGAGGGAGGAGAGGTGGCACTTTAGGGTTTCGTACGGAGCAGCAATGGCCGGCCAAACTACCCCACATTTATAGTCGGAAGGTAGGGTTAGGTTTCGCGAAACCGATCAAGTGGCGGCGCCTGGTGGGCCCACACCACACCCGGCGCGGCCAAGGGGGCCCGCGCCGCCGTGTGGTGTGGCCCACTCCTCGGCCTTTCTCCGTCTCCCTTTGGACTCCGTCTGCGCGACAGAAATATAAGAACTTCTGTTTTTATTTCGTCCAATTCGAGAATGTTTCAACAACTTTTCTTGAAATACAAAACAGCAGAATTCTTCCAGAACAATTCCGGCTTCCTCGTGATGTCTCGGATCCTATCCGAGACCAACAACATTCGGTCTCCATCTCATATTCCGAATCTACTTATGCGACATCGAACCTTAAGCGCGTCACCCTACGGTTCGTGAACTATGTAGACATGGTCGAGACTCCTCTCCGAGCAATAACCAATAGCGGGATCTGGAGATCCATAATGGCTCCCACATATTCAACGATGACTTAGTGATCGATTGAACCATTTACATACGATGCCAATTCCCTTTGTCTCGCGATATTTTACTTGTCCGAGGTTTGATCATCGGTATCTCCATACCTTGTTCAACCTCGTTACCGACAAGTACTCTTTACTCGTATCGTGGTATGTGATCTCTTATGAACTATTCATATGCTTGCAAGCTAATCAGATGACATTCCACCGAGAGGGCCCAGAGTATATCTATCCGTCATCAGGATGGACAATCCCACCGTTGATCCATATGCCTCAACTCACACTTTCCAAATACTTAATCCCACCTTTATTGTCACCCATTTACGCAATGACGTTTGATGTAATCAAAGTACCCTTTCGTTGTAAGTGATTTACATGATCTCATGGTCGAAGGATTAAGACAACTATGTATTGAAAGCTTATAGCAAATGAACTTAATGACTTGATCTTATGCTACGCTCATTTGGGTGTGTGTCCATTATATCATTCAACTAATGACATAACCTTGTTATTAATAACATCCAATGTTCATGATCACGAAACCATGATCATCTATTAATCAACAAGCTAGTTATACAAGAGGCTTACTAGGGACTCCTTGTTGTTTACATAACACACATGTATCAATGTTTCGGTTAATACAATTATAGCATGATATATAAACATTTATCATAAACACAAAGATATTATAATAACCACTTTATTATTGCCTCTTGGGCATATCTCCAACAGTCTCCCACTTGCACTAGAGTCAATAATCTAGATTACATTGTAAGGTACCTAACACCCATGGCATTCTGGTGTTGGTCATGCTTTGCCCTTGGGAGAGCTTTAGTCAACGGATCTGCAACATTCAGATCCGTGTGTACTTTGCAAATCTCTACTTCACCATCTTCGATGTACTCGCGAATCGAATGAAAACGCAGCTTGATATGCTTCAGCTTCTTGTGTGACCTTGGTTCCTTTGCATTGGCGATGGCACCCGTGTTGTCACAAGTAAATGACTAGCGGGTCCAATGCACTAGGAACCACACCAAGCTCAACAATGAACCTCTTCATCCATACCGCTTCCGATGAAGCCTCCGAAGCCGCTATATATTCAGATTCTGTTGAAGATTTCGCCACCGTGCATTGCTTGGAACTGCTCCAGCTTACTGCCGCACCATTCAATATAAACACGTACCCAGACGAGACTTAGAGTCATCAGGGTCGGTGTTCCAACTTGCATCGGTGTAACTGGTTACAACGAGCTCTTGGTCACCGCCATAACAAAGAAACATATCCTTAGTCCTTTTCAAGTACTTCAGATATTCTTGACCGATGTCCAGTGTTCCATCCCCGGATCACTTTGATATCTCATTGTCAAACTAACAAAGATGTGCGATATCCGGTCTAGTACACGCATGGCGTACATGATAGAGCTCTCACGAAGCATAGGGGATCTTGCTCATCCTTTCTCTTTCATCTGCCGTAGCCGGACCTTGAGTCTTACTCAAGACCTTACTGGCAACATAGGCAAGAACCCTTTCTTGCTTTCATCCATTCTAAACTTCTTTAGAATCTTGTCCGTATGTACTCTGTGAAAGGCCTATTAGGCGTCTTGATCTATCTCTATAAATCTTGATGCCTAAAATGTATGCTGCTTCACCAAGGTCTTTCATTAAAAAGACTTATTCAAATAACCTTTAACGTTGCTCAATAGTTCTATATCATTCCCAATCAATAATATGTCATCTACATATAATATCAGGCTACAGAGCTCCCACTCACTTTCTTGTAAATACAGCCTCACCATGAGTCCGTATAAAACCAAAGTCTTTGATCACTCTATCAAAGCGTAGGTTCCAACTCCGGGATGCTTGCTTCAGTCCATAAATGGAACGCTGAAGTTTGCATACCTTGTCAACATTTTTAGGATCGACAAAACCTTTGGGTTGTACCATATACAACTCTTCCTCAATGTCACCATTAAGGAACGCCGTTTTGACATCCATCTGCCAAATCTCATAATCGAAAAATGCAGCTATTGCTAACAAAATCCTCACGGACTTTAGCTTCGCTACAGGTGAGAAAGTCTCATCGTAGTCAACTCCTTGAATTTGTCGGAAACCCTTTGCGACAAGTCGAGCCTTATAGACAGTAATATTACCATCAACATCTGTTTTCTCTTGAAGATCCATTTATTTCGACGCCTTGCGGCTATCAGGTAAGTCTACCAAAGTCCATACTTTGTTATCATACATGGATCCCATTTCGGATTTCATGGCTTCTTGCCATTTGTTGGAATCTCATCATCGCTTCTTCATACGTCGCAGGGTCCTCATCATTGTCGTCCACAATCATGACATTTAGACAGGGATCATACCAATCAGGAGTGGTACGTTCCCCGTCGACCATGTGAGGTTGGCAGCTTCCTTCGCTCGAAGTTTCATGATCTTCATCATTTGCTTCCTCTCCTATCGCAGCACTGCACAGGGTCTTCGGCACTGCGCTACTCGATCTATGAGAGAAGGTTCATCAACCTCGTCGAGTTCTACTTTTCTTCCAGTCACTTCTTTAGTGAGAAACTCCTTCTCAAGAAAGGATCCGTTCTTGGCAACAAAGATTTTGCCTTCGGATCTGTGATAGAAAGTATACCCAATTGTTTCTTTAGGGTATCCTATGAAGACGCATTTCTCCGCTTTGGGTTCTAGCTTGTCGTTGTAACTTCTTTACATAAGCATCGCAACCCCAAACTTTAAGGAACGACAGCTTAGGTTTCTTTCCAAACCATAATTCATACGGTGTCGTTTCAACGGATTTAGATGGTGCCCTATTTAAAGTGAATGCGGCTGTCTCTAAAGCATAGCCCCAAAACGATAATGGCAAATCGGTAAGAGACATCATAGAACGAACCATATCTAAGAGAGTTCGATTACGACGTTCGGACACACCATTACGCTGTGGTGTTCCCGGCGGTGTCAACTGTGAAAGTATTCCACATTTCTTTAAATGCATGCCAAACTCATAACTCGGATATTCCGCGATCAGAACGCAGAAACTTAATCTTCTTGTTACGTTGATTTTCTACTTCACTTTGGAATTCCTTGAACTTCTCAAAAGTCTCGGACTTGTGTTTCATAAAGTAAATATACCCATATCTACTCAGATCATCCGTGAAGGTTAGAACATAACGATAACCACCGCGCGATGCTACACTCATTGGTCCGCACACATCGGTATGTATGATTTCCAATAAGTCTGTAGCTCGCTCCATTGTGCCGGAAAATGGAGTCTTAGTCATTTTTCCCATTAGACATGCTTCGCATCATCAAAGTGACTCAAAGTCAAGTGACTCAAGAAGTCCATCGGAATGGAGTTTCTTCATGCGCTTCACTCCAATATGACCAAGACGACAGTGCCACATATAAGTAGAATTATCATTCAATTTAATTCGCTTAGCATCAATGTTATGAACATGTGTATCACTACTATCGAGATTTAACAAGAATAAACCATTCATCTCAGGTGCATGGCCATAAAAGACATTACTCATATAAATCGAACAACCATTATTCTCAGACTTAAACGAATAACCGTCTTGCATCAAACAAGATCCAGATATAATGTTCATGCTCAACGCAGGTACCAAATAACAATTATTAAGGTTTAAAACTAATCCCGAAGGTAGATGTAGGGGGAGCGTGCCGACGGCGATCACATCGACCTTGGATCCATTTCCAACGCGCATCGTCACCTCGTCCCTTGCCAGGCTTCGTTTATCCCGCCTGCTTCGAGTTACAAATGTGAGCAACCGAACCAAAGTATCAAATACCAGGCACTACTACGAGAACCAGAAGATAGACATCTATAACATGTATATCAAATATACCTTTCTTCTTGGCATGGTCGTCATCGGCCAAGCATTTGTGGTTCCGCTTCCTGCCCCTTCCCCGGGTAGTAGCACACAGTCTCGTGTTTAGGACCAGCCTTAGGCTTCTCAGGAGGCGCCGCAACTTTCTTGCCGCCCTTCTTGAAGTTGCCCTTGTTAGGCTTGCCCTGCTTCTTGAAACTGGTGGTCTTGTTGACCATCAACACTTGGTTCTCCTTCTTAATTTCTACTTCAGCAGATTTCAGCATGGAGAAGAGTTCGTGTAACTCCTTGTTCATGTTCTGCATGTTGTAGTTCATCACGAAGTTCTTGTAACTTTGGCGGCAGTGATTGGAGGACACGATGAATACCCACTTGTTAGGGATCACAATCCCCAAGCACTGAGCTTCTTCGCATGTCCGGACATGGCGAACATGTGCTCACTAACGGAGCTGCCCTCTTCCATCATGCAGTTAAAGAACTGTTTCGAGGCCTCATAGCTCTCCACGGCCGCATGAGTCTCAAAGATAAGTTTGAGCTCACGCATCATCTCACATGGGTCGTGGTGCTCAAAACGCTTTTGGAGCTCGCCTCTAAACTGCACAAGATGGCACATCGAATTTCGGAGTACCGAGTTACCCGAGTCTCATAAACATTCTTTATGTCCTCGGACACTGCAGGAGGTGGTGGGGGACCTAGCGGTGCTTCGAGCACAATTGCATGCTCACGCTGAGGAAAATCCTCACATGACGGGACCAAGTGAAGTTGCTACCATTGCCCTTAAGCTTTTCTTTCTCTAGGAACTGGTTAAAATTGATGGAAGGGGGCGCCATGATCTACAACATATTTGCAAAGAGTTTAGACTAAGTTTATGATAAAATGAGTTCAGTTTTAATTCTTAAATTAACTAGGTGAACTCCCACTCAAAACAACATCCCTCGCATTGTCTTAGTGATTACACGAACCAAATCCACTACACCAAGTCCGATCTTCACGAGAAAAGATGTAGTTTCAAAGGCGAACACTCAAAGTGTTCATCATATCATTCATATGACTCATGCTCTACCTTTCGGTATCCCGTGTTCCGAGACCATGTCTGTACATGCTAGGCTCGTCAAGGCAACCTTAGTATCCGCGTGTGCAAATCTGGCTTGCACCCGTTGTATGCACATGTAGAGTCTATCACACCCGATCATCACGAGATGCTTCGAAACGACAAGTCTTAGCAACGGTGCATACTAAGGATGAACACTTTATTATCTTGATATTTAGTGAGAGGGATCATCTTATAATGCTACCGTCACGATCTAAGCAAAATAAGATGCATAAAAGGATTAACATCACATGCAATTCATAATGTGTGATATGATATGGCCTTTCTTCTTTGCTTTTGATCTCCATCTCCAAAGCACGGACATGATCTCCATCATCACCACATGGCGTCAAGGTCAGTCCGCTTCATGGTTGTCCATCACTTATAGCTACTATAACAACTACTTGGAATAAAGCTATTACATGATGAATAGACACGCAGGTCTTTAACAAAAATTAAAGACAACCATTAGGCTCCTGCCGTTGCCACAATACATCAATGAACATCTCATACATCGAATATAATCATCATCACATTATGGCCATATCACATCACCAAACCCTGCAAAAACAAGTTAGACGCCTCTAATTTGGTTTGCATCTTTACGTGGTTTAGGTTTTCGAGTAAGATCCAATCTACCTACGAACATGAACCACAAAGGTGATACTAGTGTTGACAATAGAAGTGCAAATTACAATCTTCACTATGGTGGGAGAGACAGACACCCGCAAAGCCACTTATGCAATACAAGTTGCATGTCAAGCGTGGAGCAAGTCTCATGAGACGCGGTCATGTAAAGTTAGCCCGGGCCGCTTCATCCCACCATCCCGCAAGAAGCAAAGTACACAAACTAAAGCAACAAAAGCATCACCGCCCACAAAACCATTGTGTTCTACTCGTGCAACAGATCTATGCATAGACGTGGCTCTGATACCACTGATGGGGTTCGTTGCATAGAAAACAAAATTTTCCTACCGCAAAGCGAATAAAACCAACAGATCTAATCTATGGAACACCCAAGATCCAATCTACTAGATCTAAGCAACGAGGTGGAGATGAGACTAACCTCGAAGATTCCAAAGCCTACGAGATTAATCTCGTTGTTGGTGTAGACGATCGTCCCGTGCTGCAATCCGGCATCACTTCCGTACGGTCGCGCGTACGGTGTCGATGAAGCTCCTTCCTCTCCCTGCCCAGCCGGGCATGAGGTGTGGTAGATCTCCACGGAATCCCAGCAGACGACGGTGTGGTGGTGGTGGTGGAGAAGAATTCCCGCAGGGCTTCGCCTGGGAGCAGAAGAACTGGGAGGGAGGAGAGGTGGCACTTTAGGGTTTCGTACGGAGCAACAATGGCCGGCCAAACTACCCCACTATTTATAGTCGGAAGGTAGGGTTAGGGTTTCGCGAAACCGATCGTGGCGCGGGCCCCACACCACACCCCGGCGCGGCCAAGGGGCCCGCGCCGTGTGGTGTGGCCCACTCCTGGCCTTTCTCCGTCTCCCCTTTGGACTCCGTCTGGCGAAAAAATAAGAACCTCGTTTTTATTTCGTCCAATTCCGAGAATGTTTCCGAACAACTTTTCTTGAAATACAAAACAGCAGAATTCTTCCAATTCCGGCTCTCCTCGTGATGTCTCGGATCCTATCCGAGACTCCGAACAACATTCGGTCTCCATCTCATATTCGAATCTACTTATGCGACATCGAACCTTAAGCGCGTCACCCTACGGTTCGTGAACTATGCACATGGTCGAGACTCCTCTCCGAGCAATAACCAATAGCGGGATCTGGAGATCCATAATGGCTCCCACATATTCAACGATGACTTAGTGATCGATTGAACCATTTACATACGATGCCAATTCCCTTTGTCACGCGATATTTTACTTGTCCGAGGTTTGATCATCGGTATCTCCATACCTTGTTCAACCTCGTTACCGACAAGTACTCTTTACTCGTACCGTGGTATGTGATCTCTTATGAACTATTCATATGCTTGCAAGCTAATCAGATGACATTCCACCGAGAGGGCCCAGAGTATATCTATCCGTCATCGGATGGACAAATCCCACCGTTGATCCATATGCCTCAACTCACACTTTCCAAATACTTAATCCCACCTTTATTGTCACCCATTTACGCAATGACGTTTGATGTAATCAAAGTACCCTTTCAGTGTAAGTGATTTACATGATCTCATGGTCGAAGGATTAAGACAACTATGTATTGAAAGCTTATAGCAAATGAACTTAATGACTTGATCTTATGCTACGCTCATTTGGGTGTGTGTCCATTATATCATTCAACTAATGACATAACCTTGTTATTAATAACATCCAATGTTCATGATCACGAAACCATGATCATCTATTAATCAACAAGCTAGTTATACAAGAGGCTTACTAGGGACTCCTTGTTGTTTACATAACACACATGTATCAATGTTTCGGTTAATACAATTATAGCATGATATATAAACATTTATCATAAACACAAAGATATTATAATAACCACTTTATTATTGCCTCTTGGGCATATCTCCAACAAAACATTACGATCGGATGATTTTAAAATCCAAAGATCTAGGGGTCTCAAGGCTGTGCGCTGGGCCTGTCCGGTTGGAAGTTTGGATAAAAACTTCATGGGTTGCAAGTTAACATCTGAGAAGGCAATCGATCGATCTGTTTGGCAATCTATTGAAAAGCTGATGCTTTGCCATCGGCTCATTGAGCATCGCCGAATCGACAATCGGCAGACTCAGATGAAGGGCAACCGGCTAAATCATTACCAAGGGAATCAGTAAAATCCAATTGGGGAATTCTTCATTGATAAACAAGGATTTCTTACATAAAGAGCTGGTTACTCTCAAAAGGAATGGCTAGGGGGAACATTGCCCTATCTACTACTCCTAGCTCTATCCTATCTAAGGGCCGTGCTGTCCTCATCGTCGCCGCTATCTGGCGCTGCTCCCGCCGCTCGTCGTCACCGCTATAGTGACCACCGGCGGAACCTTCATTGTCTTCATCTTCTTCGCTAGCGTCGCCATAGTCGCCGTCGAAGTCGCAGTGTTGCTGCCCAAGGCAGACGCTTGGCCGGCGGTCCGGAGGAGGTGGTGTCCTCCTCCTCTTCCTTCACCTCCTCGGCGGAGGAGTAGCCGTCCCCAGAGAAGCCGTCGTCGTCGCCTCCTCCGATTGCCCAACGGCAAGCGAAGGTCGCTCTCCCCGTCCCAGGACTGGTCGTCTTCAGACTGCACGGGAGTCGTGGGTCGACTCGTCCCTCGGCTATGGCGCGGCGGATGTTGGCCGCGTGGGCCTCCCGTGGGTCCCATTCGGCGTTGGCTCGCGGGAGGTGGAGGATTGGGAGGAAGGACCCGATGAGGGAGAAGACGAAGAGGAAGACATGGCGGCGAAGGAGGGTTTTTGGTTTGCCGATGGCTACCGTGGAGCAGGGGGATGAAGAAAGAAACCACAGGATGTGGCCAAAAGGGAAATAATGATTTAATGCCTAAGCAGTTCCCAAGGACGTGGTGCCGAATCGTCAAGTTGTGCAGAGAAGGCGAAGAGGCAAGACGCCATCATGAAGAAAATGCGACGATTCTGCCATGGCATGACCCTTCAAAGGAGGCAGATGGTTTTGCAATTATCATTATCAAAACCAGGGGGCATGTGTTACCACCCGATTTTGGCCAAATCAGGAGATGGGCCGTAAGTGAAGATGGGCTTGAAGGACGTACACATGAAGCATCTTTGAAGCGGCCTTGCGCTGAGAGTTTGGGCTAAGTTGCCCATGTATCTGTAATATATTAGATCGCGTTGTAATTTAGATTAAAGAGATAGAGTCCGGCCCGTGCACGGTTAGGTGCACGCCTCAATTAGAAAGTCCCTTGGACTATAAATATGTATCTAGGGTTATCGAAAAGGAGGACAATCATCGTTCAACAAACACAAAATACGGCGCATCGCCACCCCTTCTCTTCGAGGGTTTCTCCCGGGTAACACCATGTTGCCTAGATCGCATCTAGCGATCTAGGCGTAAGTTTATTCGTTAACCTTGTACTGCTCGTGCTGAAGCCTTGTTGATGGCGAGCGGTACTATTTATCCTTAGGTGTTTAGGGGCTCGCATTGGTGCTTTCACGTGCATATCTGCGTGGCAATGCCCCTAGACACCTAGCTGCCCTTACGTCTATCTAGACGTAAGGGCAGCATCTTGCTTGATCATGCTTAGTAGATCCGATCCGTTATAGTTGCTCCTTGCATCCGCAAGGATTAGTTTAATATCCGCATAGTTAGGCCTTATGCGGGGTCGGACGATTCGGTAGTGCGTTAGGCGTTGTTTACCGTCCCTGCGAGGGATGTTCCGGGAATCAACGTATGTTGGTTTTTAGGCCTCTCGTAGGGGTGGTTTGCATCACCTCTCGTAGCTGCTAGGCCCGATCGCACGTAGGACGTTCCGATTATGCGGTGAAAACCCTAAACGTCGTGGATCGCTTTAGCTTTGTCCTGATCAAGCAGGATCCCCATGCCATTGCTAATCCATCAAGGACCATGGGGCGATCGGCTCTTTGAGCCGATCCACAGGAAACCCGAGAGCCGATAAGGCTCGTATTTAATGTGCACGTGTCTACCATGCAGGAACAATCGAAGCACTAACACCTTCCGACCAGGTCTAGGTGGCACGCCCTAGCAACCGCCAGACGCGCCGAAGATTTGCGGGACGACGCGAGGTGCAGGGATCCACTAAGCGGCCCTGGGAGCTTCCCGGCTCTTCGTGTTGCTTAACCAAAGCCCGTCGGGGGGTTTTGGAGGGTAACACTCCTCTCCACCTTCGGCGAGCAATTTCGTCGTCGTCTTTGGCTCTTTCGGTCCGCCGCCACCACCCCTCCCTCCGCAATGGCGTGCGCAATACGGACCGGTAGGGGAGGAGGCCGAATCGGCAGCGGGAAATCACCACCGCGTCCGCCGGGTGTGCGGTCGGAGGCGGACCGCGCGAGGCGGGCGGCACGCAAGTGGCCATGTAGGTTCGCGCGTCGGTCGGCGCACTCGGAGGCGCACGAAGGGGAAGCCGAGGCGCCCCCGCCTGCTCGTGGAGCCAGCCCTGCCGGCGCTTTCGCCGCGCGGCAACGTCAACGACAACGACGAGGAAGACATGCCGCCTCTCACCTGCGGGAGCTCGGCGAAGGCGGCGCCGTTCGAGGTGGTCGTGCTCGTCCTCGCATAGGTGTCGCCGGCGCGGAAAAACTCTCCTTCGCCGCTAGAACAGCCTCGGTGACAATCCCGGGGCTAATTTCGTAGTTTTACTAGTCAAATTAGCGAGGCGGAGTAGGTTTAGTGAACTATTTTGAGTAGTATTTGTAAATTATGTTCGAATGTAGCTCGATCGGAGCAAGATTTGGTTTCATTTGGCATGATCATTGGAACAAATTTTCCCACGACTTTTCATTTCCGTTTTTCCGTTCGCGTTTTTGGTTTCTATTCTGCACGGCGACTAAAAACATCGAAACTGAAAAATTCAGGAGACCGAACTTCGTGTTTTCGGTTCGAAAAAATACGGGCACTACTAGAGATGCTCTTTGATATACAGGAAGAACATCCAAAAACCTACACTAGTGGCTTCAATTGGCCGGTAGCCATCTTCGCTGCAAAAGAAAGAACACTCGAATATCATTTAGCTATCAGTGTCCTCGTCGGACTCGTCCCTATGGTAGTGCACGTGGCAGGATGTTTTGTCGAATACCTTGACGATCATCTCGTCGTCGCCTTCTTAGAGAAAGGTGAGTAGACAGTCGGCCTCAAGGTTGTGGGCACGTGCGAACATGTCCCACCCGGTGTGCAGGTACATCTTGCTCTGCCCGTCGAATAAGACCTCGATATGCCACCGACAGAAGCCGCATCTGCCCTCCCTCCCCTGCATCTGCAACTCGGTCAGCTCGACACTGTTGACGAACTCGGCGAACTTGTTCGGCAGCCGCTCGATGTAGAGTGGCTCCTCGTCGATGCGGAGGATGAACTCAAAGCACCCCACCTCTTCCGAAAACGACAGCACGGGCGATGGCGAGCGGCGGGGTGATGCTGCTCCAGCACGGCAGCCCGACCGCGGCGAACGCGCCCACGGCCTAGACCCTCTCGTTGGCTACCTGGACCAGCCATGGATCCCCTCGCGGGCTTGTGGGGAGTGGCGCTACGGTGGAGGTTGTATGGCGGCTAGGGTTTGTGTGGAGGAGATGAGATGAGGCAGCCGAGCGCGCGCCGCTCTTTAGATATGCCGGAGGCAGCCGAGGCGCGCATCATGCGAGACATCGCCATTAACTTCGTTTGCAGAGGTGGGCAGCGACCACTCAGCAGGCAAGGCTTCGTCATTAACATGGCGCAAACTGCTGAAGCGACCGCTCGTTGTCAGTACTAGCGCCACTGAGAAGACGCATCGAGCCAGGATCGTTGCTAAGCGGGCCCGATGAAACGTCCGCCTAGACGTAAGTGGTCATACGGCGCAACCGCTCAGCGTATGTGGAGACGCATATTTGGATCGCATTTGCGTCTCCGTGGATAACCCGGTCTGTATGCGTTAGGCCGCTAGACCTGGTTTTAGATGTATTTTTCGACCGCGCGATCACAATCGCTCCGCGTCCGTTTTTCGCCCCGTTGAAGATGCACTTATATCGAAATTCACATTGGTCTGGCTCCAGCTCCGCCACAGCCACGATGCAACAAAGTAGTGCCATTCCATGGGCGGTCACAGGATATCAACAATGGGTATTCGAAGTTTGAGAAAAAAAATAGACGGAATCCATGGCCGCCCCTTTGCTAGCTCCGGTGCTCGCGCCTCTCACTGCTTATGGCGTCGCTGCATTACCGCTTAACCATTACGGGAGCAAATCTAGTGCTATTTGGCCAACAAGATAGCTAGATTCGTTGGGCTATGTGGACTAAATACTGAGCAATTATTTGTTGATGAAAATAATCGGGTATTCAACTGAGTATCCATGGATATACTTGTGCCCTCCTATGGGCCATCCGGTTTATCACCGGGGGACTAGGCCACTCGGGGTGGAGCAGTACGTTTCAGGACCCTACTCTTCGTTTTGTAAGTAATGTTAAGAATTTTTGCATTGTAAAATGGAACCACCATCCCTTACCTCTTTTATTTTTCCATATCCAATGAGCCAAGTGCATAGAAAACAAAGAGACCATGTGCTAAATATTTTCTAGAAAGTCATGTGCTAAATGTTATTGGTTTTGATTCCTGTGTGATGAGAAAGAAACAATTTTTCCTACTTTAAAATGAATTGTAAAAAAAAGTACACTTTTTTGTAAATAAATTTTGAACGTAAATATTCACTTATTTGAGTACAGAGGAAGCATATTATTTTAGAACAAATTTAGGAGGTAGAATATGGACTAATTCATAACAAAGCGGGTATGTTCTACTCCTTCCTGCCCAAAATATGTTGGATATAAGCTTTGGTCAAAGTCAAACTTCGTAAATTTTAATCATATATATTGATAAAAATATAAACATATACAATAAAAGAATAATATTTTCAGAATTGTTTTGAAATATATTTTCATATTATATGCATTTGACATGTTAGAGCTTTGTATCATTATCTATTTTCTTGGTCAAAGTTTGCACATTGTTATTTACAATATCTCTTGGTTTTCTAAGTAATATTAATAAATTCTACGCTACTTTATCTTTTTGTTCTAGAACATCATAATGGAGCACAGGAGGCCACCGGAGAAGAAAGGGAAGGAGCGACGGACAAGGATTTTGTGCACATGGGAGTCAGTGCTCCCTACACTTTTGGATTTTTGAAAAATTCAGATTCTCATATTTCTCTGCTTTCAAGAATTATGGCATTAAATATGTAGATAGATGTGTACATGAGGATTGGAATAAAAAAAGTCTCGTCAAAAAATACGTTATATTTTGGGAGATGCAAAAAAGACAAATTTCTGACAGTATACTGACAAAGTATACGTACTATTGTACTACTATTTATAGTTAGAAATTTGTCTTTTTTGTATTTTCCAAAATACAAAGTATTTTTTAATGGGACTTTTTTGACTACACTCCTCGTGTCTAAATCTATCTACATATTTAATGCCATAATTTTTGAAAACATAAAAGAGCGAGGTTTTGAACATTTTCAAAAATCCAAAAGTCCAAGAAGCACATGTGCTCATGTGCACATGGTGCTTTCCGAGGAGCGACGGAATACTCTCGACTACTGTAGCACCCCGAGAGAGGAGAGGGGCGGGGAGGGGAGAATGAGCCTCTCCCGTTTTGTTTTGTTGATCCTGTGTAGGTTGGTCCACACTCCATAGACGGACAGGCAGCACCATATTCGAACGAATCTTGGTGCTTGCTCTCGCGTTGAAATTTCAAACTTTCTCGATCCGTGCTAACGGAATCCCAGCGTAAACAAGGAAAGACGAACACATCACCGACGCGTACCTGGCCTGCCTCGCCCTCGTACGTGTACGTACAGTATAGATCAGGCCGTGGTAAATGCGATGGCGGATCGATGATGCATCGACGTCCGACGCGAAATGACGCCCTCGCGTACCGAGAGTCCACTGCTGTCGCGCTATTTATGGCCGAGTGACGTGAAATGACCACCCAAGAGAAAACGTCACCTACGTGTTTTTTTTTGTTTTGCAGTTTCCACCACTAGTACTGTAACAGTAATGTCTTGCATATTTCACCAGCTACTAGATTTAGATGTGCGCCTTGGCGCACGATCCCGTGAAATTCGTATAGATGTACATGTAAATGGGATTAGATTTTATTTGTCGCTATTACTAAATTATGATCAAACACACGGAACTACAAACGAAGCATCGAAGGCCTGTACACAGCCAAAAAATAGAAGGATATATTAGAACAACAACTAATGGTTTTGTGAAGAGCAACAGAAGTAAGGAAACAACAACAACAAAAA
Organism: Lolium multiflorum; assembly: GCA_030979885.1. Taxonomy (NCBI): domain Eukaryota; kingdom Viridiplantae; phylum Streptophyta; class Magnoliopsida; order Poales; family Poaceae; genus Lolium; species Lolium multiflorum. Next base: position 170,015 of record JAUUTY010000589.1, on the reverse strand, counting down.
TAATATTGACATAAACTGTGCACGGAAAATGATAATACATTTCTTAGGTTTCACAAAATGAAGTCGATAGTGTAGTTAGGATAAAACTTAGAAATCAAAAACAGAGTAGCAAATGATTATATACGATTTGGCAACCGACTTTCACAATGATATAAATTTGGCAGCCGATAAATTAACAATGCATGAAAAATTATTATAAATAAAGTCCACAGACCGCATGATGACCTGCAGGATTAAAAAAATTGATATACCGTTTTAAACATATTCATCAATACAAATTTATCATAGTTTATAAAAGGACATTTGTCCAAAAAATACTTACAGTAGTAATAGATTTAAGTTCAATTCAGAAAATTATCCTAACAGGGCATATGCAAGCTAGCTCTATTTCTTAGGGCACATATTTTAGCCAGCTAATTGTTATTCTTGTTGACCCTGAAAAGATCTATTCTACTACACAGCCACAACTAACTCATTGCCCACCATCACACCATACGAACACCGTCAGGATCAGTCTTCCTAGCACCATAAGCCACAAGGACATGTGCTTATTCCAGCCTCTTGGGAAAAACCAAAATTTTACTGAAATAAAGTTTCAACAAACAGTCAAATATCATAATAAATAACACCTTGTCAAATGCCACTTCCGACTTTGAACTGTCGTGACCATATTCTTGCAATCAATCTTGATTTGGAATTTTGGATGCATCCCATACTCTATTCTACAGTTGCTTGGATGGCTTCGAGACACGACACAGCCTCAGTTTGTGTTGTGCTGCTTCAACACCCACCCACTCCACTCTGTCTCGATCTCTCATCCTCCCATTCCCCTTTCTCCCCACCCATGACGACCGGCCGCTCACACACCTGCATCCCTGCCTCTCGCCTCAGGGGCTGCCCCCTCTCTGTCGATGTCCGCCTGTCCTATACGATTTACAATCCCCGGCACTGCCACCAGTTAGCTCGTGCCGGCAGCACGCCCCTGCTGTTGCCCTCGATGGGCCCCTTTTCTTGCAGCTCTCCAAGCAAGATGTGGTCGATGAAAGCCGAAGCAGCCATGGCTGGCGAACAAACAGATGTCTCATGGATCCTAGTCGGACAACGCAACCTCCATAGCATTCAGCTGCAGGTCTGGGGTCTCTCTCCAACATTTCCAATAGGTTGGCGCCCTCATCCCTGACCTCTTCGTCAACCTCCGCTGGTCTCCATGCAGCTCGAGCCTCTGTTCTGATTGAAGCCTGGAATCTCACGATAATTCGACAATTTTCCTTTTCTTCATTTTCGTCTCAATTTTCTAGTGAGATTGCAACTGCGAGTCTTCACTTATTGTTACTATTTGCATTGTGTGGATGAGGGATGTTCTTCTGGTTGCAGCCGGCCAATTGTCAGCTGCACCTGTGTATCCAGAAAATAAACAATTACCAGAAACTAATTTTGAAGGGTACAGAAGAAATGTGTATGGATGCTTAGGAAAATAATATTTTATCATGATATTTTGAATAATAATATATTATTTCCTATCAGATTCATGCCTTCAACAGGTTGGGGTGCATGAGGTAGGCAAGGAAACCTTACTAAGCAATATAGGCAGGTATGCCTTTAATTCCAATATTAGACCATTAGTACATGTCTTCCGAAGTTGTATTTGTACGCATTCTGAAATACCAATCTCCAGGTTGAGCGCGTATTTACTGATAGCGCTACCAAAGTCGATGGTGATGATGTGGTGCCAAAATATCTAGTCAAATGGAAAGGACTTCCTTATGGAGAACCATCCTGGTAATTTTTGTTACATTATTTTGAGGTGTCTATTTTTACAGCTAGTAAACTATATTACTCTTTAATACTTTAGGGTCTGTGTAGATACATACCTTTATTTAGCACTACAGCAACAACAGGGTTCATAGAGAATAGTAGAGACCGCGTCATAAATATGATTACTCTGGAAGCAACACTAAATTACACATAAGTCTAACCAACCTGATAACACATAGTGTGACAAAAGTGACAAAACGACATAACCGAAGAGGTTGTGAACAACCCTACAGGTACTACAGGAATGCACAACAGTTTTCATAGAACAACAGTAATATACTGATTGTTGCTACTTGATTCTATCACATCAAGTCCATGAAATTTGGCTGTCTTGATTATCTCAAAACAGCCAGGAATTTTTTAGTAGATGAGGGAGTGATTCATCAGCCAAAATTAGTAATGCCTAGCTGTTCTCAAACAGAAAAGGCAAACAATCAGCACGCCTTCAGGCTCTTGTGGGTGACGTGGTATTCAACACAAACATCATCCAAGAAATGAACTCCTGGATGCACATGATTTTTTTTAATGCAAGCATCATCCAAGAAATGTATAAACGGTACTCTGTTATTAGCATCATAATGTACTGGAAAAAGATAATACCATTGTTGGGACATTCGATATTAGTTAGTAACCAAACAGCAGCGATCAACCCAATCTCAGGTAGCTAAGTAAGAGAGATGGTTAACCACCTAGTCCTAGCACAATAAATGTTTAACTCTGTAATTGACCACATGTACCGGAAAAGCACACTGAAATCAAATGCATATGTTTACTTTTTTTTAGATGGACCCAAGTTAGATGCCTAACTTTATCCAGATACATTCACGATGGACAGCTCTCCATGTTTTAGAGTTGCTAACATCTTACGAACAAAAGTTGATCTTCTTAGCCTGAAGCTGCAACTGAAACTTCATAACTAAACTTGTACTGTGTATGGAGGTAGCTGTTAAATAAATGGCATCAATGTTAATAGTTTCATACCTGGAACAACAGAAATAGAAACCGCACTGCTCGGAGAAATAGGTACCATATCTCTTTTAGTTGTTTCAGATCCGGAACAACTCTTTTAATAGTTTGAGACCTGGAACAGAAACAGTAACCTCACTGCTTGGTCAAGGAATGGGAAAACAAAGATGAGGATATGAGGGAGAGATCAGGAGAAAAATAGGAAAATTGAAATGCATAATGACATAGAAGTACCATGTCAAAGAACTGGTGCAGGTTGGCCTCCCTCCCATCATTTTCAGAATCTTCACAAGAATGGCCAATTTCGATAATCAAATCATAAGCTATGTTTCTGGTTTTGTTGTTAGCCTGTGAAGAAACATAAACTCATCACCATTAATCACACATCTGACTTCCCTTTAACATATAAGTAAGAATGAGATCTTTGCTTCAGTAACCATATTTATGTAGCGCTCTTCCAGTTCATGAAAGCAGTATACTTCCAAACTTCTCAATGGAAAAGCTCAAGTTAATTTATTTTTATTTTGACCAAATAAAATAATACCCTTCTGTATAAAAACAAGAAACTGTACTTATGTAACGCATTACAAACGGAATAAGAATCTAGACCCGGGAGCCAAAAGTGCACTTCCCAAAAGCAACATCTACATCAGCTACCTAGAGGAGCCAAAACTCCACTTCCCAAAAGCAACATGTACAGAAGATACCTTATTTTGTGCAAACCAATAAAACTTAGTGCATTGGGTAACTCATAAAAACTCGGCACAGAAAGAAAAACACACCATCTAGAATTGCATCAGGAGGCACAGCCACGTCAAGCAGTAGACTTTTATATTTACCATCCAGAGACGTTTGGTTCAAATCCATAAAATATAACGGGAGTATTTTGATGCGCAACATAGCTGGTATGGCCTCGATGGAAGCACACCATATATATGTGAACTAATAAATCTGGAAACAGCAAATCGTTTCCCATGCTGTTGCATAATGGACACCGCAAAACAAAACAATGGAAGTGAACATCAACTAATAGACATAGAAAGTGGAAATAGAGAGACCAGTAGTGCATGAACAAAACAATGGAAGTCAACGTTAATTGAATAAGCGAAATATACAAAGAAAGGACACGATCTCAAGGGGAGAAAAGTCTTGGCTCGCTCATCTATAAAATACACATGCGGAAATAATAGTAGTTAAGCACTGCCCATTTTAAGAACAAAATTTAAATAAAAGATGCATCCAGCATGATGTTGTCTTTAAGATAATTGGATATTATCAATCTAGTTGTGGAAAATAATGTGGTACCACAGATGCATGATGCGAGGAAGCCGGGACAAGGTATGAGGCCAACACCGGTAGCAACCAGTCTCAATCTGAATAAGACAAAATCAACTATTATTGAAATTGAAGTATAAAGGAAGTGCCTGAAAAGTAGCTTCTGAAGCCCTATCGTCGTGGTAAAGATCTAGCCAATTAATGCACGGTCCATCTAAAACCATGATTTCTGATCCAACAACATGGCTTTGATAAGAAACCGATGTATATATCTTTGTAAAGAACCGATTCACATAAATATGCATTCTATGAAATGTAATTTTAAGACTAATATTGCAAGAACCAACAAAGAGAAGCAATGTGATGTACCTTGTTATATCACAGGGATTGCATTTGAATTGCTGTTGTATACTCTTTCTAGCGAGACCAATTAGTCCCAATTTCCAGGGTAACAGTCTAGCCAAATAACGCCTTATGGAACTGAAACAAAGATATTTTTTACCAGACAATATAACATTGATAAGATAAATATATCTTTCCAAGGGAACAACTCATATAAATCTGGTGGCATGAGGAGAAAGTGCGTAAGTGTGCTTAGGAACATAATTCAAAAGGATAATGAAATAGTATGACCAAGCTAAGACACTAATGCTACACAACAACAATATCTCGACCACTATAATGAAGTCACCCATGGAGAGCAGATGTGCCAGCAAGGGGTGAGCCGATGGGATTTATCATACCAATTTGTCCATTTGAGGAGCACATGATTCTATCCATGCCTGTCTCGTAACTCCATGTTAATAACTGCATCAAGGAGCTCTCAGCGAGAATCTCAAGGCCTGGCAAAGATATGTCACAATAAATTAAAATTGTACTGGTCAATAAGACAAGCCAGAACATAATATTTAGCTAATAGCATGTGGTAATTAGAAGCTTCAAATAAATAGTGAAAATTCAGAGATAAGGAAAGTATACTTGAACATTTTGATATCCCACTACAAGGACCACGCCTGAACCTGTAAATCCGCGGGATCACACAAGGGCATTTGATTCCAGAAAGGCAACATGATAATGGAGTCCTCTCCCATGATTAACAGCATGAATTAAAATAAAATTACCATAATAAAGGTTAAGGAAGATGAAATGAACTATATACCCTTTAGAAGAAGGTTTATAAAGATAATCCACCTGCACCATAATAACGAAAGAAAAAAAATCAAGGTGAAGCTTTAAAATTATTGGTAAAATTTCCAAATGTTTCAGTAAGAACATTAATACTTCTAACAGAGATCATGACCCACCAGAAATAATCAGCAAAACTTATTTGGAGCTCTTCTTTTTAGTAAGCAAGACATATTCATCCCAAATTTGTACATGCAATTTTGTTTAGCAATAATTATAGCTCTGTTTTTTAGTTAGAAATGTTGGCCATAATATAAGATGCAGAAATAGATCAATAAACATGGGAGAACTACTTTACCACTGGATAGCATGGAGTTTGCTACCATATAACATGATGACTATTCAGAGACCGGCTATCGAAATGTCATCTAATAAAAAATGGCATACACACTACAGTAATAAATGAAATGAAATATGGTATATTTACCTTCAAGTGCTCCAATAGATTTCCACTTTGCAGATTCCAAAGAAAAACTAACACAAAAATCAGGACCATGGTAAGTGATAGTCCCAAACAATCATTGGTCAACCTGCAAAATAATTACAGAAAATATGAAATCCTTAGGAGATACCTAGACAACAACTTTCAGTATAGATACAAAACACACATCAATAAAAGAATGTTCAGAGACATATACAATTAGGACCAAATTTATCTTAAGAGTGAAACATGGAGGGGTGTAGCTGCAATAGTAGTTACCTCTGAACAAAAAGAAATATCTTGAAATTCAAAAAGGTCCAACCAAAACCTTCTCGAATAGCAAGATTTTGACCCAATATTAGTTAGAACATTTTCTTCTTCCTCAAAAATACAAACTGAAAAATCAGAGAGCAAAATCAAGTGGATGACCAGAAAGGAATGTATCTGCTATGGAAATCAACATTTGTGGGAAGGGAAGAGGGTGCACTACCATTACCACATGCACGTAGAGTCGCCTTCTTCATGGTGTTGCGCACATCCACCTTGACGAACCAAGGCTGAGCACATCGCATCGGAGGCCTAAAATTCAGCACGCACCGGCCACGTGATAAGTAACAAAAAAAAAATGGGGACTAAAGAGAAAATTTGTGATGACCACAAGGACCCAACCACTTTTGTTCCATGTGCTGCAGCATCAGTCACCCAACAAACCCTTAACATGAGTGTATCCATCTACGGTTCTGAGAAGAACAATGACATGATTGCTTCACGTAGGGAACAAAATGCTCTCAAATAAAACACGGACCGCTGCACGTAGCACGAAACCATGGGAAAAATATGGATTGGGATTTGGGGAGGTACCTTGTTTAAGGCACATGTGGCCTGAGCGGCGGCCTGCACTGCTGACGACCCAAGGTCAACGGAGGAGAGGGCTCGATGGCGGAGTTCCAGTGGTTGATCCCCTGCATCCTGCAGTGCCCAATGCAGCTCCATGTATACTGTATGAGCAGGCCTTGTTGGGAGGTCCAAACCTTGTTGTACATGTCTATTACCATTGTACCATGCATATGCAACCTGGATTAATTAAGAGTGGTGACATGTGCCTCAATTATCAGAGAAATAATTTCAGAAATATTGCAGGAGACTAAAAAATGATGAAGAGAACAAAATCAATTTTGTTATCTTAGTTTAAGGAAGTAGCTCAAGAGCGATTTACCCCAACGGTGCTCATTCCTTGAATATGTTTACATTATATTTTACACAACAAATGTAAAATATCCTCGCATGTCCTCTCTGGCATTAGGCACACAAGTCTTGCCACTCCAAGAATAGTCTATACTAAATTTAAATAATACTGTCTCGAGAAGTAAATAAAATCAAGGACATATACCCAGGTTCAGTCATAAGCAAATAAAATAAAGCATTTCTACAGCGTTATTTGTTTCCATTAGCTAAACCCTTTTTTACAACGCTGAATAAACCAAAATATCACCAAAACAGAGGTGCAGTTCAACAATGGCACCCAAATTTGTATGGTTGTGCCCAAACTGAAGCATCGCCAAAACTTGCAGTAATTAGGACGAAGAAAAAAATAAGCCAACCTTTAATATCGTGAAAATAATTTATTTCTCTCTATACCAGCAAAGATCTTAAATATCATGTATTAGTATCATGCAGCTGGAACACATATAGAGGCACCAAAACTTTTTTACATCAGCGGAATACTGGAAGATCTTAAATCTTATGTATTAGCATCATGCAGCTAGAACACATATAGAGGTAACAAAACGTTTGAGTTGATTTACCTTGAGCTATCTTAGCCCTTGTTTTGACTAAACTCGACTCCCTTGGCTCCAGCCAGGTCATCACAAAACCAAATTCAAATTCCAGTATCCACCTGAAGCACTCAACACTGCCTATATCAATCAAGAAAAATAGTCTCGTGGCAAATTTCACCTGAGTGCAATGAAAAGAAATAATAGTTAGCAGTCAATTATAGCTTGGCAAGAATATAAAATTTCACAAAGAACAATATCACTGAACTGGAGAACCTTTACGAAGGCTCTGTTACATTTCTTGTCTAATGGTGCACATCTAAATTGTTACTGGCATAACCTTTTTTGTACATGAGATAGCAATTTGCAACACGCACACATTCAAAAAATACCTGAATATTGAGGCAAATCCTACCGTGTGTTCTTCAACCTTTGGAAGAAAAAGGAGATCAAAACACACAGACGCACACCACCCACCCAGGCACGTACAAACCAGGACACAGAGGAGACATACCTGTATTCTTATCGCGCCGACGAGGTCGGTGCGCTCGCCATGGCTAAGCCCCTCCTAGCAGGGCGACCTCCCCTTCTTTGCTGGCATCGAGGAGCCCTCCCAGCGGCATCGGCATCGGCGAACACAACAGCGGCGAGTCGGCGACAACAGCGGCGAGTCGGCGACAACAGCCTCTGCGCCATAACCACATAAATCATATTAGCACTTGTAGACAATTCACCAAACACCTGGCAAGCAAAAACATCATGAAGCAAAAGAAAGCATATCCAAAGAAAATCAAATCAATCAGACTCACGTATATTCTCAAGGCCACATCCCTTTGCAGATGCAAAACAAATCAAGCACTAAAATCGGATGGGGATGAGGTGGGAGAGGAAGAGGAGAGGATTGAATCCCATGGTAACCAGAGAAGGAGATGGACGAATCAAAGCACAAGCCACTGCCTAGCTGCTCCTCCCACCGCGCGCCGGCGCGCTGCAACAAGATGGAAGGAGGAGGGCGCGAGGCAGCGCTAGGCGGAGCTGGCGGCGCGAGGGAGGCAGAGCGGCGGCTGGGGAGGAGACGAATGGGGAGAGGATAGGGTTTTTTCTCTTGTGGAGGACCATCGGGATGAAGATATTTTTCTGCCTGGGCCAATCGTACGTACGGCGGCACGTGGCCCAATCGATGGAGCAAAATTTAGGCCGAGTGCCCAGCCCGTGCGTGCCGGGTGGCTGGCGTGGATAGCCTCAAATGGCTCCATGAGCTCACAACGTTTATACCTTTAGATTCGTCGATGAAACTGTTTAGCTCAGTTGGCAGCAAAACTAAGGATTGGGTCTTGCAGCTCCCAATTTATGCACAAGATTTGCGAAAAACATCAAAATTATAGAAAAACAATTATACATTAAAAAAACCATGATTTTTTAGGGCGCGGTGCAAGTTGTAATAGATCCATCTTACATGAAACATCGTCATTTATTTGAATTGGGCTTATCTGTTTATTTTCGCAAAACAAATAAATCGTGTCCGGCTAAACAAATTATATGATATTTTTGGTCTTTCCTAAATCTAGGAAATTGCTAGGTTGTAATGAACCTATTTCTGGTCCAACAAAACCAAAAAAAAAATACAACAAATTGTAGATAAATTTGACCTATGGTTAATGTACCATGTTTACGCGGACATTGATACATGAAAATTAGGAGGATTATTTGAGCTAAGTATTTATTAATGAAGAGTTGGTGAATTGTGCAAAATATTAGATGTAGCAGTGGTGGAAGCTGCAAAAAATAGTTTGTAGGAGTGGTGACGTTGCAAAAGTTGGAGGCGCAGCTGGTGGAAACTGCATTTTTCTCGATGAATCCGGTAGGACCTTAAACAACACCGAAGAACCTCTTCCTCATTAACTAAAAAAAGTATGGGGAAAATCATATTCAAAATTGAAAGACTATTGTAACACAAGTGTATATAAATCCTCGGCTGGATAGGCACAACTATACATAAAAATGCACAATACAAACCAAAAGTGTTGAAAATAGGTTGTGTTAGAGTGTAACGACCGATCCTCTCTCTCAGTTCGGACTTTTGGGATAAGGCTGGTGCATCAATCTTATGTGGTATTAGAGCTAAGAGGTCTCAGGTTTAAGACTCTGCTCGCGCAATATTAGAAACAAAAGAAAAATATTTTGCGGCCTGCACCGAACTCACACGAAGGACTAAAATAGCCTACGCGTGAGGGGGGAGTATTGAATATAAATACACCGCCTGCTATCTTTCCATTAGTTTAGACTGATGAGTGAATTGGTTAGGTGCACACAACTTATAATAAAAGTTACAATGTTCAATACCCAAGAAACGCAAGCAAAAATTGCCCTGCTACCACTGTACATGTCAAAACTAAAAACAGAAGACATGAGGAGGACTGTTAGAGTGTAAGACCGGCCCTCTCTCTTAGTTTAGACTTTTGGGATAACTTCCTAGTAGTACGTCAATCTTATAGGTTCGAGTGGTTGTTGTAATTCAAGTGGGGCGAGGAACATAGAAAACTAAACTATATTTGGCGATCCAAATGACACAAAGAAAAGAAAATCAAAAGCATACAAATATATTATGAAATTCTACAATTGCTAGAGGCCTAATTCTCATATCAATATCCTATCCAACAGTGCGCACTAGACCTGTATAAGCCATGTTGTTGCTAATATTTTATTTTCATATTTTTTTATTTTGCCAAATATATGTGGAGAGTGGATTTTGTACACCCACGCATGGGTGTGGGTGTTTCCGTCACCGTCCATTGTGCTTTGAGATTCGGATAAAAAGAGGAGAGAGAAAGGAATCTTTCCATCTACCATGGTGGGCACGAATCTCAAGGAATAAATGGACGGTGATGGAAACACCCACACCCATGCGTGGGTGTACAAAAGTATTTCCGATATATGTGGCATGGTCACAACTAGAGCGTACTCGTGCCACTTTAGAGCATGTTCAAGCACCAACTTCGTGTATATTCAAGCACCAATAGCAACCGTGGCACTAAGTTGCCACACGGGAGTATTTCCTCTCTCAAAGTAGATCATTTGTTAATTAAGGTTAGTGATTGTCTTGTAAATTTGGTAAGAGTAGAAGATCGAGAATGGACTTTTGTAGCTCAGGCTACATGTAGTTTACTTTTTGAACGTACGGTGAAAGGATGAGATGTCGCCTAAAGCGGGTGTGTGAATAGGCGTTTTAAAAACTCTTACGGATTTGGCTTATAAGAATGCGGAATTAAACTAACGTTTATTTTACAAGCACAAATCATATATATGCTAGGCTCACCTAAGTGCAACAACAACAACTAGAGCTAACCAAGATAGGTACAAGATATATGTAGCTCAAGTGATAGCAAGATATATGTACTTCAAGCACGATGAGATTAGAGAGGAAGAACAAAGAGGAAATCAATAAATGACTCCAAGATCTAGATCCCAAGAGTTCCACTCACAAAGAGGAGGAATGGATTGGTGAAGTTGTAGATCTAGATCTCTTCTCTTAGATCCATCAAGAATGAGCAAGAATCATGGGAGGAATCAAGAGATAGGGCAAGTTCTTCAAAGGTAACAATAGAAGAGAGAGAGTGTAAGAACTAATTTTGCCCAAGGTGGAAGAAGACCTATTTATAGTGTAAGAGCAAATATAACTGTTGGCGAAAAGTTGGGCTGAGAAAACTAGTCATTTGAGGCAGAGTCGAGCAACCCGGCAACTGACCCGGTGGTACCGGGCCACATACCGGGCTGCCCGGCAGCAGCATCCGGTTGGCCGGGCTGACTGCCGAAATGCCCGACAGCAGCACCCGGCAGGCCGGACAAGAGGCCGGACAAACCAGGACGCTGGGCCGGTCGGTACCACACCCAGTGGGCTGAGCCAGATGCCGACCCACCCGGTAGTAGCACTCAGCAGGCCAGGCTGTGTGCGGGACTGACCGACAGCAGCACCCGACAGGCCGGGCCAGATACCGGAAATCGGGACCCCTGAAAAAACCTTTTCTTTTTCTTTAAACAGAAAATGCTCCCGAACTCCGATTGATATGAAATATGGAGACTCCTCACAGGATATTTTTAGATGATTTTAGAGAGGGAGTCTCCCACCGTAAAGAAAACGGTGAAGGCGTGCAAACTCGAAAACGCAATAGACGATGCATGCGAATTTCGTTTTCGATGAACTTGGGTTTGCTGTAAAGCTAGCAACAAGCTCAAGAATCTCACACAGAGAAACACCAAGAAGCAATAGGGATATGCAAAATATGCAAAGGATTAAGCTCCCTAAGACGATGCGATCAAGTTACCCAACCGAAAGCCCCTCTTGATAGTGCAGCTATCTATCCTATAATCCGGTCTCCTAACAACCACCTTGAGACCGGTAAAAGGAAAACCTATCAAGGCCATACCTTTGCCTTGCGCATCCCGCTTGATCTTGATGATAGCTCTTCAAGCTCCACTCAAGCCGGAATGCCTCACTTGATCACTGTTGCTTCGTGAAGACTCACAATTGCTCCCCCATACACATGATGAGATAGCTCCATTTATGTACATCTTCACATGTCCATTATCACCAAATGGACGGCAAGCTTCAAGCATATGATCCTCTTAAGATGCTCAACTTGAACTTGCCCAACTCAACCTTGATGATGATCACCACTTGATGTCATCCTCTCATTGGCTATATGAGATCTTACTTTTGATGCATGCCCATGGAAAGATACCACATGACTTCACGTGTAACATTCTTCATGCTTCATGTGTTGACAAATCTTAAATCTATTCTTCACTCTTTGTATTGGTCAAACTTGTATCTTTTCATGCTTTATCATACTATCTTGAGGTGTATAAAGAATTCTTCATTTTTTTGCATGCTCTAAATCTTAGTCAACCATAGCTCAACTTATGAGGCTATCATGACACCGACTTAGAGCCATAACTTGAATTCTTCACTTGGAACCAAACACTCAAGATCTTGATCATTCATTGCTTATCACATAAGTTAAAGCATGGCTAATATTGAGTTCCACATAAGAACTCCATCTTCATTTCTTCTTCTTGATCATATCACATATATATCTTCAAATCGATGATTGACGCCAATACACAAGGTATATCTTTATTTTCATGGCATCCATACTTGAATCCAACACATGGACTACAAGTAGTACCTATGGAATATTCCTTATATAAACTCAATGAAAACATTAGTCCATAGGGGTTGTCACTAATTACCAAAACCACACATAGGGGCAATATACCCTTACATACGCAAATTTGATTTTAAACATGTTAAAAAAAATTTGAAAAAAATATGTAGACATAGAGAATGTTGAAATCTATTGGTGTGTAAATTTTCAGATTGAAATATGTTGTATTTTTGGCTCAACAAAAATAACAAATCTTGATTTCAGCATTGGTGAACAGTAATAGACAGTACACTAAAATCTAGATTTCATCATTTTGTGAGATTTTTGTTATTTTAAGAGAGGGCAATATATGATGTATTTTAATCTAAAAATTTACACACCGATACATTTCAATATTCTCTACATCTACATTTTTCTAAAAAAAAATTCTAAAACATTAAAATAAAAAAATTAAAGTTTGAAAAAAGAAAAATAAAACCGAGGTACATGTAGCACGGTATACATTTGAGGTTTTGGCAGAAGATCTCATATGTGGTTAGGTTCTGGACCGAAGTATGTGATCTTGAGCTTGAGCTTCATGTAGCTAATCCGCTTAATATCCTCTTTTAGTTGAGAAAAACCGTTGCCCCACGGGCACACACATTAACACCGATGATAACGTATTTTTCTTCTACTTTCTCCGTATCGGGTTAACAGGCGCGCACGTAGTTTAAGACAAAGTTTGACTATTAATTTGGTCAACAAAATATAACTTATACGCCTATAAAATTTATAACATTAGATTCATATTCAAATAAAGTTTCTAATGATATAATTTTTATGACATATTTTCCATATTTTATTGACCAACTTAATGGTCAAAGTATTTTCTTGAACTACGTGCATGCCTGTTAAACCGATACGGAGGGAGTAATTAATTTGAGGTACCACATGCGAAAAGTGACTCTGCCACATGAACCCGTGCTCCCGGTTAAAAAAAACATATTTTGGAGATTTCAAAAAATTGAGCTTAAATCTGCACATACATAGAAATATTATAAATGTCCTATAAAAATTTCGGAATAAAATACGTTATATTGTGGACTATATAAAAAAGAAAATTTCTGATAAAAATTGTCCCTATACAGCCATAAATTTGTCTTATTTCTATAGCTAAAATAAAACATATTGTTTACCAAAACTTCGCACGAGTAATCATGACATATGTTTGTATTCATGAAATTATATTTATGATTTTTTGAAACATAACAATACAGTTTTTAAATATTTCAAAAGACAGAGAACACTGGTGCTCATGTGCACCTAATCTTGCGTCCCACCACATTGCACTATCCAAAATGGAGAGGTCAAAGTCATTGAACCACCTCACGCATGGAAAGAGGAAGGGCGCATCCAACCATTCATCAATAAGAGTAATACTTGGAATTTTTGATGAGCCCTAGTAAGATTTTCAGTATAAGGGGTAGTATCGCGACCGACACTTTTGGATCTGGGCGTGTGTACTCGGTTATTGTCAAAATAATGGTATTTTAAAATTTTAGAAAAATTGAAGTAATGAACGCGTGTATATATTATGTTGATACATATTCGTGTAAGTTTTCACGAAAAAATTCCATCAGATGTGGCCTACACAAAAATGAGAAAATAGAAATTCCTATTTATTTTAACAGTACGGATCCAAACATTACAATGTCATTTGTATATTTTTTCTTTTTCGTGTAGGCCACATTGTATTTTTGTGAAATCTTACACGAGCAAGTATCAAGATAATACGTATATGCAAAAAAAAAACATTAAATAGCATTTTTCTTCATTTTTTAAGAAACAGGGTGTACACGCACCCAGGTTCGGTTTGCTATTTCCGACAATATCATTGCTTGTCAGTGACATATTATAGTATCACCGTACAATCCGATTTTTATTTTAAAATAAATTATATTTATGCATTAAAATAATATTTCAATGGCTTTAAAGTTTGACAAGGAATCTAAATTTTGATCACTTTATAGCAACTCCACCGGCGGCCCTTTATAGCAACCTTCATAGGCCTATTTGGGCCGCGACTTCTCAAAAGTAATAAAGCATCCTTTATCGAATTTTTTTTGGGCCGCGACGTGTTTTATAGCCTGTCATTTTCGGAGCCTTATAGAATAGACAGCCCCTACAGAGGGATGTAAGACGAGCGCAATGGTTCTTCTCGCCACGTTGGATTTCGAAGATGGGACCGTCATGGCAGCGGTAGAAATGGCGAGTCGCGTTTCGGTGAGTTCGGTCGTCGTCTTCAATGAATGTGCCGGCGGGCGCAGATCGATGTGGTAGATTTCTCGCCTTCTCATGGAGGAGACGGTGTTGCTGCAGATGGCTCGCCTTCTCGTGTCCTCAGACTTCCAGCTACCCCACGGCTAAAACATGTCCAATGCTAAGCCAATGTTGGTTTCGGTGCCAAATGTCGAGACGAAGGACGACAACTTCAACAAAAGGATGGTAGGATGGAGGTGGTGCCTATGATCCGGTGCCAACGACGCCAATGTCCGGTGGCGGCGAGGGGATGGTAGGACGGAGGTGGCGCCTATGCTTTGGGGCTAGGGCCCATGTCGTTTGACAGGGCATGTGGTGTACTTCTTTTCTCAATGATAACTTTGTTCATACTATCAATGGAAAAATTTAGGACATGTACTTTTAGTTCGACGAATATTTTATCTTAAAAAAGTTGTCAATTCGACCAAATTGAGAAACATATTAAATAGCATCGATAGATGTTTGGATAGAAAATAACAGGTTTCATGATCCAAAAGAAAATAGGAGTTAGAAAAATTAGTACTCTATTTTAAATTACGTGTGCAGTGGAAAAAATCTAATCATACAAATCGAAGACTTCCATCACAATTTTTCAAGCAAAGATAATACGGTCATGATCGCTGGTACGACTACAATTAAGATTCTGAAAAAAAGGTGCGACTGCAATTAACTCAGCGGTAGTTAAGACACTGCACTTCCGTCACCAAAGATCGCATCAATTACAGTTATCACTTGTTCAAGATAAAATTAACAAAAATGATGATCAATTATTGTTCTCTGAGCCATGGTAGTACAGGTCTCTCTCCGCCAGTGTACACGAGTTTTTTTTTTAAAATAAGGGCCTCCTCTTCTCTTCCCTTCCCCCTTCCCCCATGGGAGGAGAGGAGTGGAAGCAGCGAGAGAGAAAACAGCAGAGGAAGAACAGTTCTTCCCATTTCCCCTGCGTAATGGATCAGAAAACTCCACTCTTCCCACTTGTATAAATACACAAACCCACTACTACCCCGGAACCGCAAATCAAGCTGAACGCGACGCCTTTCTAGCGGTTTTCTGTTGCCAAGTTGGGGTTAATTTTTCGATCCGGGGGGCCGGTGCTCTCCTCTTGGCGGTTTCCAGTGGAATTCCGAGTCCTTTTGTTTGTCGAGTTTTTGGTCTGAATTTCTTGTTGTTTTTTCTCTTCATTCTCGTTGTCTCCTTCCCCATTCCTTTCCGCCTGGAACCTGTCCACAGTTCGGTTTACTGAGTGAGAGAAAGAGTAATCAAAGAACGAAATTGTGATTCCAAACTGAATCTGCATTGAGGTGAATGTGTTGGAAGCAGCAGGCATCATAGTTCCGTTTGATCCATCCAAGAACGTTGCTGTCCGGGTGAGCTTTTGGCCTCTGCGCCGTCTCTGATTATTCTTTAAAGCTACACAACAAAAGCTTACGCAGAGGTTGCCATCTTTTTCATCATTAGTAATGGCCTCTCCTGCCTGCACAGGTATTCCTAGGCGAGGCGATGCTGCGCAACAGATCGAGAAGAGCAGTTGGTGCCAAGCAAGGAGGAGGTCTCATGCCTCAGCCTGAGCAACCCCTCGCCACTGCCACTGCTCAATCTCCGAGGCAGATGAATCAGTCTTCTTCTTCTGCGACAGCTCCTGGGTTCCCTTCCCCGAGGCCGTTCATGGCGCTCCCGCAGGCCGGGTTCTTGGACGGTGCCGAGGGGCCGTCCTCATCCATGAGCCCCACCTCCATTCTTGAGACCAAGCAGTTCTGCTGCTCTGCCCTGCCCCCGTTCCTGTCGGAGAGAAGCCTCAGGAGGGCTCATATGGAGATAGCTGCTCCGGAGCCGGCCAGCGCCGGCCTCGCCGACGTGCTCCGGGAGCACAGTAACGCCAACACCGTCGGTGGCGGCAAGGTGGTGTTCGGCTCGCAGCTCAGAATCCAGGTCCCTTCCGGCAGGGCGGCCGAGCTGGTGTCCTCCCCGATAGAGTTCGGCGTCAAGAACAGGGACGCGCAGCTGGCCGTCCTGTCGCCGGCGAGGAGGTTCTTGCCGGAGGTGGTCAGCTCGCCTACCGCGCGGGTGTTCGCCGCCGGCGTCGCCCCCGGGGAAATGGCCATGTCGGAGGACTACACATGCGTCATCTCTCGCGGCCCCAACCCGAGGACCAGGCACATCTTTGATGACTGCATAGTCGAGAGCTGCGGGGATGTGCTCGTGGACAAGATGGACAAAGGAGCAGGCGGCGCTGTCGACGGTGAAGCCGTGCCGGCGAGCGGCTTCTTGAGCTACTGTCAGGCATGCCACAAGCCAATTGGTCATGCCAGTGACATATTCATCTACAGGTGAGTTTTTTTCCTTTCACACTGTAAAGATGCTTACTGTATGCAGATCTTCAATTTGCTTGCCGGTTCAGAAAGTATAAATGCTAAAATTTTAATACGAAATAAACGCTAGTTTTAGACGTTGCATACAACTGATCAGAAGTCCATATATATTTTTTGGTGATTCATCTTTATCGAAAAAAAATATTTTGGTGATTGATGCGGCTGTTTCTGCTGCTTTTTTGCTTACGTATACACGTATAGTCTGTTCATGCTAAATGTAAGTTGGTCTGAATTTCGCAACATGATCTTCTATATGTCAACCTTGGACAACAACACTTGCACTTCAGATATTGAAACACTAGCAACGTTAACATAAAGTTCTGTATTGACATCATGGAGCCTGATATAATTTCTTAACTGTTGCTTAGATGATACTAACAAATAGTAGTATGTGACAGATGCAGAATTGTTTTTATTTACTGCTATCAGACATGGAGACGGCTTCAATGATTGCAAGTTTTATCCAATCACCAATTTGCAGATTGTTGATATATATATCAAGATACTATGTTATATTATACTTCATCAAGATTGTGTCAGTGTATATGCCATTGTTCGTCGATGAGTTCGATTCTTGATTCATCATACTTTAAAAGATTTTAGTAGGCCTCGTTTACTTGGAGTAGTTCTGTCATAGGGAGTTGTTATGATTCCACATTGCTGTCACATAGAAAACTATGCCAAAGGAGCTCATTATCCTAATGCGGGAGAGTTGTTAACAATTTCCTATGGACTAAATTATTTGGTTGTTGCTAAGTGCTAAACTAGGTCCATGTCCCAAGCCTCTTGTGCTCCTACTCCTGACCCTGACCCGGACCAGCTACCATCATCAGAAAAACAAAAACAAAAACAAAAACAAAAGAACGAATTGTAGTTGCTAGTTTGTGCCAAAAGATTATACTGAGTTTGCTTCGATAGGACGGTGAAAGGGATCTGTGCCATGTCTTGTTCTTGGTTCTCTTGCTTGCTGCATGATCCATGGATTGAACCGATAAACTGAAGCTTGGAGATGTGCTAAAATATTTTTAGCTTCACGAATTCAAATGCTATCTTCTTGATCAGAGTAGTTTTACCTGTGCTTGCACTTTGCACAAAGACGTAACATGAACAGATTGCCACCCAAAGCTCTGTGCTTATAATAATTCAGCACTTGGGCCATTGGCATTCTTTTGTGATATAATTGGTTCTTATCTTTCTTCAGGGGTGAGAAAGCATTCTGCAGCAGCGAGTGCCGGTACCGGGAAATGCTTTTCGACGAAGCAGTGGACAACTTGCGCTAGCTAAACGAGGGAGGGTATTTCGTAAGAGAAATTCAGTGGAGGAGAAGGCTTGATCCTGAATAACCTGAGATGAGATTTTTTATTTTATTTTTTATCAACTTTGCAAGGACAGATGATGTTTTTGGTCATGGAGGACGGAATGATTTAGTCTTTTGCGGATTAAAGACCTTTGCCCACTTCTGCAAGAGGTTGCACTGTTGGAGTTGGAGATTGATGTCCTGGGGCTACTTGTTCATGTGACATTCCAGTTAGTTGAAATTCGATGCTCATGTTCAATTCTGCCCTGTGGTGCAATTTACTTTTGGCTAGATGTGATATGAAACCTTTTGTACCAGGATGTACTCTGAGATTTTGTTCAATAAACTATTAGGGAATCAAATTAGTTCATATGGCTCTTTTAACATGTTCATGTGACATTCCAGTTAGTTGAAATTTGATGCTCATGTTCAATTCTGCCCTGTGGTGCAATTTACTTTTGGCTAGATGTGATATGAAACCTTTTGTACCAGGATGTACTCTCAGATTTGTTCAATAAACTATTAGGGAATCAAATTAGTTCATATGGCTGTTTTTGAACAGTTCCACTCATTAAAAACAAATAATCTGTCAATCAATATATTGGGTCTTTTATCACTATCAAACTCTTTACTTGCTTATTTATCAAAAGAGAAGATGGAACCGAAAAAAACTTGCACCTCTTTCAGTGATTCAGGGCAGAAAAGTAGAGCCAGGGTTAGTCAGCCATCTTGAAAAGGGTTCATAGGTTTGGGTGGAGTACTGGAGTGTGTTAGTCTGGCTGTAGCTAGCAGCTTTGCCATGGCCCATCAGTTGTACTAAAATGCAGCATCCCCCACAAGCATAATGAGAGCTCAACAGCTCCTAATCATCACACTGTTTGTGTAATCGGTGAGTGCTGGACCAACATGATTATGATTGTCATGCCATCATTCATTAGCGAGTTCTGTTTTGTACTGTTGGATATCTTTTCTTTTGCTTTTGGTTGCTGTTGCTTCATTATTGGGGTTTGTACGGCTGCGCATAAATTTAAGCACCTGTACTTTGGGACCGAAATCATGGTTTGGGGGATTTGAGCTTTTGGACCCCTGATAGGTTTCCTCTTCTCCATTTGCGTTTTGTTACTACATCTGATTGCTGATACGCTAGTTTGTCTGTATTTTGGAAGAAGGCTTATTTTGCTTTCCGAGGAAATAAAGTGTTGTACTGAAGTTCGATTTTCGGTAATGTTTCTACACAGTTTATGTAGCCTGAATTATGCACTCTGGACAGCTGCTGCATCTTAGGGCTCATTTGATTCATAGAAAATAAAATGTTGTACTGAAGTTCGATTTATAATAACTGGATATTTTGCGGCTGTGTGCATCCTAGCTATGCAAAGGCCGGGTGTAATACTTGTTTTCGAGTAATAAAACACCAATTATCGGAAAAAACAGTTTATGTAACCTGAATTATGCACTCTGGACAGCTATTTTCTGGAGGGAGATGTGGACAGCTAATGTTTTGCTGATACAGCAGTTTGTATGTATTCTTAGACCCACACTGTTTGCGGTCCTTTGATTTATAGGATACGAAAACAAAAGCATAGGATTAAGATGTCATATCTACTTGAATTCCTTAGTTACATGAAGTGTGTTTGATTGTAGCAAAGGAATTTTTTACGAGTTATGATCTAATTTTTTTTTCTATAAGATTTACATTACAAGATTCTTACATGGTTACTTTCTATAAGATATGTTCATATGAATCAGACAATCTATGCAGGAATTTTTTTCATGGAATCCAAATCTTGCACAATTCCTATGAATCAAAGAAAGCCTTAAAATGATTTTTTGTTGTTGTTGAAAGAGTGGAGTGTCATCATCATATATAGTCTCTATCCTAGTAGCTATATTATTTAAACGAGTGAAATAGTTCTGAAGTTTACTGCTCGGAAATCACATTATTCGTACTTATTGCTGTTCTTGACAAGGTCATCATCCATGATATATTCATGAGTACCTGATACCGGCGACGTACTATTGCATGGAACTTTTTAGGTGCGCGGTTTAGAATTACGTAGTGGCACCTAGATTCATGAGTACCTGATAAATGGCTAGCCCCAAAATCCGTATTTACAGTTTTCAAAAAATTCCGAACATTTTTTTTTCGTGTAGAAAGGCTGCATATATGTATGTGCGTGCCTGCCTTTTTCATATGACAAGTAGGAAACTCTGCCTCCCCGAAAGTTCTAATATTACTTAGTGGTCGCATGACTGTGTAACTTAACTCCAAGTAAGTTTAATTAGTTTCAGAAATATCCATGTTCTAAAACAATCCCTTTAGTGCACCGCTACTATTTTTAACGCGAGCGTTAGAGCATCTCCAACAGGCGCGCTATATTGCGGTGCGCTAAAACTAAGAATCTGCGCGCGGTAAACAGCTAGCGCGCGCTGTGCTGATTTTTCCTTCGCCGGACGCGCTAATATGCAGCGCGTCCGCGGGCTGAAAAAATGGTCCTCCGCCGGGCGCGGCAAAATACAGCGCGCGCGGGCGCGGAAAACAGCTTTCTAGACTATTGTCAACCACGTCTTGCAAAGCAACTTGTCCTCCGCCATGGTGTAGTTGGCGGACCGACCGGGATGGCGAGGTTTAATCAACCCTTCTCCTTCCTCATCTACATCCTCATATTCCTCCTCTCCATCGGCGGCTTCATCATGAATGAACGAGGATCCAACATTCATTGTCTCCATGAATATCACATCATCGACTCTACATTGCAATGAAATTGATTACTATAAGGCTAGGTATGCATCTAAACTACAATTTTGACGAAAAGTAGTGTTTTTTTACCTCTCGGGCATTTCATCATGCACCGTATGTGCGCCCGCGCGGTTGCCGGATGGAGGCGCCGGCTGGTTCGTCGTCGTCGTCGTCGGAGGCACCTGGTTCGTCGGAGGAGGAGGAGGCTGCGGCCGGTGGGTGACGGGCGCCTTCGCTTTCTTCGGCGGCGCGACGGAGGCGGGACCGATGTGCGGCCATTTGGTCGACGGCGCCTTCCCCTCCTCGCGGGCCCGGCGCGCGCGGCCATCCCGGCGGGCGCTGCGCAGGCCGCGCGGCGGGACGAAGAGC
Source organism: Lolium multiflorum (assembly GCA_030979885.1). Lineage (NCBI taxonomy): Eukaryota > Viridiplantae > Streptophyta > Magnoliopsida > Poales > Poaceae > Lolium > Lolium multiflorum. Next base: position 148,340 of record JAUUTY010000589.1, on the reverse strand, counting down.
GCGCGAGCAGCAGCCGTTGCATTCCCGCCGTCGGCGCCGCCGCTAGGGTTTGGCGGCGGCGCGGCGGAAGTGGTGGCGGCGGCGGAGGGTGGGACAGAGTAGGGAGGGGTCGGTGGGTTGCCGGAGGGGACGTCCATCGTCGGGATTTCGCCGGCGGTGCGCGGAGACGACGGATTGGGCGCTCGAGCGGCGACGCGGAAGAGGAAGTTTCAGGCGGGGTTTTTCGCGCTTGGACGGCGATGCCGCGCCGTAGCCGACGCGTCGATATGCCGCTCCGGTTTGCAAAACGCCACGCGCTCTAAAATTTTTGCGCCGCGCCGTTTACCGCGCGTGCTGGAGCGCCTCATTCCCTCCCCCGCGCGCTATATAGGACGTTTTTTTTGCTGCGCGGCCTATATAGCGCGTCTGTTGGAGATGCTCTTAGCCCACACCGTATCCACGGGCGAGAGGATGGGGAGATCCCTGCCGACGCCGAAGCCGGCGATTCTTTGACCGGCTGTGCCCTTTGGTGTCGGCGAGGGGGTAGGAGGGGAGGGGCGCTTGCAGCGCCGATCGGAGGATACGTATAAGGGGGTGATCCTAGAGAGTGAATAGATAGAACATGTGTGCATGTGAATCCATTTTTTCAAAAGTGCCGTTTGTGATGTAAAAACATGTTTTAAAAATCGATTGACAAAATGATTGCAAAGGGGATCTCAAACATGTGCCCTGGACATGAGTTTCGTGACGAATAAACCTTTTATTTTGCCTCGGCAAAAAAGTGAAATTTTGCATGGCTATATAGCAGTATATATGTGACGTATTTTGTCTTTTTTAGATTCTGAAATAAAAAAGTGGTTTCTCCGTGAAAACTTTCTACACACGTGGAACATGCGTACGTACCCCGTTAATTTTATTTCAGAATTTTTTAACATTTAGAAAATGCATTTCCAACCTGGGTTCACGTGCACCCAGGTTCAACTCGGACTTTTCCGGTGATCCTAGGATTAATGAACCCTGGGAACCAAACATTAGTCATACTCATTGCTGAACAAATTTTGTAATCAGTTCTTGACAAGGTCAAATACTGAGAACATACTATATTTTTGTATGCCGTCAAATACCGAGGGTGTGAAACTTTCTAAGTGTGCTGCTACTATGTTTTACGCATGTAGGCTATTTCAGATCCAAACACCTTGATCGCGATCCGTTCGGGTCGTCTCCTCCAGGGCGACTTGAGGCGGAAACCCTAACCCTCCCCGCCGCCACCTTCCCCACCCCCTCCTCCCTCTTCGCCGTCCCCTGAGGCTGCCGCCGGTGAAACCTGGCGCGGACGATGATGGGGGCGGCGGGGATCCGCGCGCGGTCCCCCAGTGCGGCGGTAGGAGGCACGCCTCCGCGCCAGGGGGATGGCCCCGGTACCTGGCGGTCGATGGAGGCCCGGCCCTCTCATCCCTTCTTCGCCACGGCCTCGCCGGGCGGGCGGTGATGGGGGCGGCGGCGCGGCCCTCTCCTCCTTTCCTCACGGCCTCGCCGGGCGGGCTGTGATGGGGGCGGCGGCGCGGCCCCAGATCATGGCGTCGCGGTCCTCTCCTCCCTTCCTCGCCTCGGCATCGCCGGGCGGGTGGTGATAGGGGCGGATCTCGTGCTGCTCCTCCTCAAGGTCTAGGACCACGGCACCAAGGGCGGCGGCCCTGGATGGTGGTGACGGCGTCGACCTGGTGGAAGGTGGTGGGTGTCAGGTGCCGCTCACTGTGGCACCGCGGTGGTGGTCTTCTCTCTCGCCGGAGGAGATCAGCTAGTTGTGTGGCTAGCCATGGCGGATCTCGCGATTTGTCGCCTAGCTCCCGATGGCGAGGCGCAACTGCCGGTGAAAGCCGGCCCGGACTTCGATCATGGCAGATGATGGCAGCGCTGTTTGTCGTTACCTTGTTGAAGGCATTGTCTCTTGCAGTCTGCGTTCTTCGCATGGGCTGCTCCAGGGGAAACCCTAGACCCGGGTCTCCCGGATCGGAAGATGGCGGCGCGCAACGCTGTTCTCCCTGTTGGGGTATCGTTTTGGAGCAGACAACGGATGGCGGTGGTGCTGAGGTGGAGCGGTGTGCTTTTGATGTGTCGGCGTCGTCGAGTTGCCGCGGCATGGTGCAGTGGTGTCTCGGGACGAATGCAATGTGATGGACGCGCGCAGGATGGTGGAGTCGTCTGGCGCCGTGGCGGCATCGATGGCAGGCCTGGCATGGTCAATGCGATGATCTCTCTTGAAGATGGAGTCGAGGAAGACAACGGTAGCAACTTCTATGGCGTGTGTGTTGGCATATGCTGAGAGTCTGCTTGACTGAATGTGCTTCTCATCTGCTATTAGCGGCCTGGAAAGGCATTTGGTTTTTTTGAATGTGAGTTGGTGAATTATCACTCCATTCATCCCTCTGTAGGTTTGGCGAGGTGGCTTCAAGTTTGATCTTTTGTATTGCTCTTGTAAAGTGTTGTGAATAATCTAATAAAAAACCATGTACAACCCTTAGATGCAGAAGCTGGAACGATATTTTCCCCATTTCGAAAAAAAATAGGCTATTTCCTACTGATGCAAAGGCGCCAGGGAGATCCCTGTCAACACCGGCGCCCATTCTTTGCCTGGCCATACCCGGTGGCGTCTCGGAGTGAGGAGGAGGAGGAGGAGGAGGAGGAGTGGGGCGCTCGCGGCGCCGGTTCGTATTGGATTAGTAAAAGGGTGATCCTAGGACTAATGGACCCCTTTATCGAAAAAAGGACTAATGGACCCTGGGAGCCAAACATTAGTCATACTCATTGCTGAACACATCTTCCAATCAGTTCTTGACAAGGTTATCATCAGTTAAATTTTCATCAAAATATTTAACAATGTTTTTTATTAAAATAAACTGCGCCGCTGGCTGAAAGCCTGGATGCTTGGGTTCGCCTATGCTCGTGGATGATTTTGGGGCGTGTACAATTCGTCGAATTTTGAGCTGAAACAGCTAGTTTGGAAAGATCCCTCCGGCTAGAACAAGTTCGGGAAGGAATCACGGTTTCAGATTTTAACTTGTTACAGACCAGTAGAAATTTACACGAAGACCGAAATGCCGCCGCGATCACGCGAGCCGTGGACGGTCGGACGACAGGAAGCTGTACACCGCGGCGTCCCTGGCGTCGACGCCGGCGGGACCGCGGCGGACGATGTAGCTGCGCAGCACCCCTTCCCTCTGGAACCCGGCCTTCTCCAGCGCCCTCTGCGACCGCGCGTTCCCGACGTCCGTCACCGCCTCCAGCCTCTCCAGCCCCGGCAGCTCCTCGAACACCCTCCCCACCACCTGCACGCCGCACGCGTCGATCGTCAAGAACGTAACTCAGTCGCGGCGAGGCCGCAGCGCTGTAGGTGGCTAATAGCTTACCATCTTGATGGTGGCGGTGGCGATGCCGCGGCCCCAGTGGTCGTGCGCCAGCGCGTAGCCGAGGTTGGCCCGGTGGCCGCCCTCGTCGGCGTAGGGCCACACGTTGACCTGCCCCACGGGCCGTCCTCCCTCGACGCAGATGGCGCGGAACCACGGGTGGCCCAGCACGGTGTCCCTGATCTGCGCCACCGCCTCCTCCCTGGTCGCGCACAGGGGGCGCTTCAGGTGGCGCATCACGCGGTCGTCCGACGCCCACGACATGAACGCGTCGACGTCCTCCAGGCCCAGCGGCCGGAGCGACACCGCGGGCGCCGGTTGGGCGTCCGAGCCCTCCACCCGCCGCCCCGGATGCCGCGCGTCGCCCTCAGGCTCCATCGCTCGCTGCCTTGCCTTGCCCGTCGGCGCAATCACTTGCGCTAGTATGAGTCAAACCCAAGATGGATTAGAGGATGATGCTAGAACTAATACTGACAGGGAGTACTAGTTTAACAGCACAAGCAAGCCAGCAACCTTGTCTTTGCTTTGCGATAGCTATTCCTTATTCAATTCATATGGTTATTTTGGCGAGGTTGCTCGCATGATTTGTTCGATTATGACACTGCACTGTCAGAGGTACTTGTTTTCTCCATCTTGGTTTTATCACCCAAAACACATAATAACAAATGTTCGATTCCGGTTGTCCTAATCAATTTTTCATTCGAGGGAAAGGTGTAGTTTCCTTTCTAACTTTTGGTATTGCATCCTAGGATTCACACAATAATATATCTTAGCAAGGAAGATGGGTCTGTGCTTAGGTAATTACAAAAGCGTATGGAGCAATCTCAGTCTTTATTATGTTTGAGTTTGGAGGAAGAGGATGTATCGAAGGAAGAAGATGATGCTAGCCAACAAAATCAACGCATCAACTTAAGACCAAAGCATATGAACCCTAATAGGGGGCGGACCTTTAGGGCGCGCCCCAATGATAACTTGCGACTTGACTAGCAAAAAAAGTTGCAATCACCTTTGCTTCCCCCGATCATGTGGTTGCCATAGTTGTCACGTTCGCGCGATACGAATCTCAGAGTACATTTGAAAGTAATGGTCGAATCGTGACAAGACGTCAAAGAACACCTTAAGGAAATGTGTGTTGACTTATGTGTAAGCTTACTGATAAGTCGCAACACTCTTTGTAAACAAGATTCGGCGTGTTGAGGATAGGACAAGGATTTCATTTTCAGTGCTAGAGTTCAACAAATCGAAGCACAAAAACAAGCCCCCGACACGCGGAGCTACCAGCCTACCACAACCATGAATCCACTAATTTCCATCGAAGCGTGAGTCGGCTAAGCCGAGGCAACATGCCAACTAGACTCCTGTATGTCAATCTGCATGAAAAACCATCATCCGGAAAAATAACCACATGCATCCACGGCATGAGATGAGTCGGCCATCGAGTTTCCATTTAGCATGGTGTTTGTCTGCGAACCCGATGTCATACTTATGGCAAAGGATGATACATTTGCCTCCTATGTCACCTTAGTGATGGGGCAGGAAGCTCATGTATCCGCAAAATATATTTGAAGACATGTTCACCCATGATGGAGTATCAGTTGACCAGGAAATGTTAGCAAAATTCGGCGAATCATAAGAACATTTAGATTCCACACATATATTCTTTTTTTCTAAGAGTATTTCATACAATCAAACTTTATTTATTAAATGTGGGACTAAAAATTGAAGCCGATAATATAGATTTTTTAGCGGAACTGATAATATAGTTTTTTTTGAACCATGATAATGTAGATACGGACATTAGTGTAAGACGTCGGAGCCCAAAACAACCAAAGCATTCGACCTATTGTCCACGGGCTAGCTAATCTTTATGGGCCTCTACGGGCTTGTTCCTCTCGCGATCCGTGTCAACGAAGCTGAACACGACCATGTCCCTGGGCGTCCCCTTGAGCACGACGTAGCTCCGCAGCACGCCCTCCCTGACGAAGCCCGCCTTCTCCAGCACCCGCTGCGACGCCGGGTTCTCCACGTCGGCGACGGCCTCCAGCCGCACCAGCCACGGCCACTCCGCGAACGCCGCCTCCGCCGCCGCCTGCACCGCGCGCGTCGCGATGCCGCGGCCCCAGTAGCCGTGCGCGACGCGGTACCCCAAGGACGCCCTCGACGAGCGCCGCCCGCCCCTCTCCTCCGCGGGGTCGGGCTTGACGGAGATGGAGCCCACGACCGCGCCGCCGCCGCCGCCGACGCAGATGGCGCGGTACCACGGGTGCGGCAGGACGTGGTCGAGGATGTAGCGGCGGGCCTCGTCCACGCGCGCGTAGGCTTCGCGGCGCTGGAAGAGCACGACGCGCGGGTCGGACGCCCACGCGAAGAGCGCCTCCGCGTCGGCCTCGGTGAACTCGCGGAGGGTGACCTCCGTCTCCGGTGCCGGGCGCTCCATTTTCTGCTACCTTCTGTGGAGACTCCAGAGCTGCCGTGCCGAGAGCTCCGGTCCGTAGTATTTGTGCGGACGAGCATGCGAGCTTGACTTGACAAGCTGCGGCGTTGACTTGATTACTTGAGAGCTAACGGAGACGGAGAGACCATGGGTGAGCTTTTCCCGATGCCGTGTGCCTTCTTTTGTTTATAATAATCCGAAAAGCCCTGCTTTCTGCTGATTGAAACAACTGTGATGTGTCCTACTACAAGTTTTTTTTTCTAAAAAAATACAATAAAATTATATTAAGCAATTTTTTAAGTATTACACCTGACGTCTGCATAGCGACATGTATTCAATATAAAATGAAGTATGTTGCTATACTACTCAGTACGCCAAACATGATCGGTCTTGGCCGCCTAAGCAACAGGAACAAGATTTTCCACGCATGCCTTTTGTAATGCCACCGAAGCTCTTGGATCATCACTAACACGCTGATCCTGCATCCTTTCAGGTTTTAGCTAGTATCTGATGTATATCACCAACATCTTCGTCTCGATAAATCACATAAATCACAGGTTCGCTCTACGCAATGGATCCAATTCCACGTCCATGACCAGTTCCACCTCCTCTTGAAATCCTAACCTTGCTCGCGACCAGTTCCACCTCCTCTTGAACTCCTAACCTTGCTCGTGAACTTAGATCAACCAGAAGACAATCATCAAACTTTAGAGCTTTTAATATCATGGGTGACGCCACCAGGTTCCTCAAAAGTATGTCTGAGCAGACCACAAACTTTGCACCATTGCGGGAGTTTTTCATGGTGCACACCGATAATTTCCTCAGTCCTTCCCGAGAGATCGAAACAACTCTCTTCAAAGCGTTCGACATATCATTCTTCAAGTTCCTAGAAAAAAATGCAGTGAATCTAACCCAAGCGATACAAACTTCCCATCCTTCCTCCATATTTTTATCGCTAGAGGATGGTAGCTTGCTGGGAGGTTATGGATCTGTATCTAGATCGGCATGTGTTGTAACTCAATCAATGGCGGCTTCATGAAGCCATCATAATCCTCCATCAGTGTCGCATTGTTCCTGATCGTGCATGGGACACCCTGCAGGACTCTCCACCAATCGCCTAAAAAGAAAAGTTGTATCACGTACATATTTGGTCATAGAGCACGAAACCTCACTGCTTGTGCCAGTTCCCATGTTGCTCGTCTGTTTTTGAAGATTCCAAAATTTTGTTGTACTCAGTTGTATGCACCCTCGCTATCGGTAACTCCTATGGCATCCTTTCACCTTCAAAAACCATGTCATCAAACTCCTCATCAGCAGGTCCAACTTCTACATCATGCACTCCATCTGTTATCATCCGAATTTGACCAAGTCAGAGGTGGGCCGCGATCAAGGTGGACTTGAAGATTATATATTGAAGAATATACGTGAATCGGCCTTGAATAGCAAGTTTGGGCTAGTTTGCCCTTGTATCGTAACATAGTAGGATACGTGTCGATGTAGTTAGAGTTGGGCCCGTGCCCGGTTGGGACTATTCCCACGATTAGAGAGTCTACGGACTATAAATATGTATCTAGGGTTTATGGAATAAACAACAACCAACGTTCAACCAACACAAATCAATCTCGGCGCATCGCCAACTCCTTCGTCTCGAGGGTTTCTACGGAGCGACATGCTACCTAGATCGCAATCTTGCGATCTAGGCACAAGCTCCACGTTGTTCATGCGTTGCTCGTACTGAAGCCTTTTTATGGCGAGCAACGTAGTTATCATAGATGTGTTAGGGTTAGCATAGTTCTTCGTATCATATGCTTGCGTAGTGCAACCCTGCATATCTAGCCGCCCTTACACCTATCTTAGGTGGGGGCCCGCTTGATCATAATTTAGTAGATTCGATCCGTTACGGTTGCTCCTTGATTTTTCAAGGATTAGTTTAATATCTCAATAGTTAGGCCTTATAAGGAGCTGGAGGATCCAGCGGCACGTAGGGTGTCGTTCGCAAGACAGGATGTTCCGGGATCAACCTCGTGTTGGTTTTTAGGCCTTGTCTAGGATCGGCTTACGATCACCGTGCGTGGCCGCGAGGCCCAATCCCGAGTAGGATGTTCCGATTATGCGGTGAAAACCCCAAATCGTCGTAGATCTTATCAGCTTTATCTTGATCAAGCAGGACCACCATATATTCGTGCACCTCGTACGAATCATGGGTGGATCGCCCATGAGCCGATTCACATGATAACTGAGAGCCGATCGAGGCTCGTATTTAATGTTTACGTGTATGCCATGCAGGAAACTAAGCGAGGCATCTCCATCACCTTCGACAGGTATAGAGGTGGCACGCCCTAGCATCGCATCGGACGTGTGACCGAAAGCTTTGCGGCCGTCGCTCGAAGGGACCAGGGCCAGCCGAAGCCCTAAGTTGTTCCGGCTTTTCTGTTGCCTGTCGCTGCCCGCCGGTGGGTTTCGACGACAACACATTTCAACCCGGTGGGACCAACTTCTACATCAACCACATCGCCATCTACATTCGAGATGGCGGACGGCACGCCACGCATACGAGGATCCGACCGACGAGCTCAAGAAGAAGTATGACGAGATCAAAGTCATCCTCGAAGCCGACCTCATCGGCTCATATCAGAACCCGTTCACATGGCATCAGGTGGAAGGGGTTCTCACCGGAAGGCACACTCGATGGAGTGGACCTATCCGTCCCGTCCGAAGGACGAACCAGGGCCGTGCGCCAGGAGATTAGCGACATGGTGACTCACTCGTTGCATCTCCATTCTGAGAGCCTGGTGAATACTTTGGAGCATGTCGCCGTTCGGATGATCAAGGAGGTCATGAAGCATCAGCACCCTCTATCAGAGCCAGCTCCCGGGACCTGCCAAGGAAAAGTGCCTAATGCACCGTCATGCGCCGTTGACAGGGTTAACGACACTTACCCTGGGAGGTGCCAGCCAAGAGACTCGTTCAACATCAACATGATAGAACTGGGGCACCCCCCTGACGAGGGTAGAGGCGAGGGCAACTCCTCTCGCAGCGAAGATAAGGAAGAAGCTGCTCCACGCGATCGGCTCCGACACTGCCCAAAGATCCTGGTGATGATCAAGATGGAAGCCGATTCTAGCGATCGGCCTGTATCATCCGTACCACCTGTTCTCCCAGTATATGGCGTCGACCTCACGGGGACGGAAAGCTAGGGTATGGGTTTACATCGGCTGACGAGCTGGAGGAAGTCGACATTGGTCCCGGAGATAAGCGCGACCGACTTTTATGAAGAAGCTAGATCCACTCGGGACAGATGATAGCTAAAGAATACCCGATTGCTTTGCATGGGATTACACGGAGATGCCAGGTTGGACAGAGCATCATTGAACATCTCCCCCTCAAGAAAGGATTTCGGCCGTTCCAACAACGAGCACGTCGGATGAGGGCCGAAATTCGGAAGAAGTCAAGAAAGAGATCGAGAAAATGTTGGCCGCCGGATTCATCGCCATGCATGCTGAGTGGATCTCCCGTATCGTTCCTGTAGAGAAGAAGGACGGGCGATGGCGTGTGGCCATCGATTTCCGAGATCTCAACAGAGCCACTCCAAAGGACGAATACCGATGCCCAGCGAAACGTTGATAAACGCCGCCGCCACAAGGTGTTGAGCTTCATGGACGGCAACGCCGGCTATAACCAGATCTTCATGGCTCCGGAAGATATACACAAGACCGCATTCAGAGTGCCAGGGGTAGGCTTGTTTGAATATGTGGTCATGACCTTTGGGTTGAAGAATGCTGGTGCAACGTACCAACGAGCCATGAATTATATATTTCATGATCTGATCGGGAAGTTGGTGGAGATCTATATCGACGACGTGGTAGTCAAATCTGTCTCCATGGAAGGACAGTTGGATGATTTACGGCGCGTCCTAGACCGAACTCGGAAATTCGGACTGAGAATGAATCCGAAGAAGTGTGCCTTTGGCGTGACGGCTGGTCAGTTCCTAGGTTTTCTGGTTCATGAACGGGGAATTGAGATCGGCCTGAAAAGTCGAGGCGGTGCGTACCATGCAGCCGCCGACCACGAAGAAGGAGCTCCAACGTCTCATCGGCAAAATCAATTTCGTCGACGATTCATCTCTAACTGTCAGGCGAATCGAGCCGTTCATGGCGCTGGTGAAAACTAAATCGACGACGAGTTCCACCGGGGGAACGAAAGCGTTTGACGAGATTAAGCGGTATCGACGACGCCGTGTGCTAGTTCCGCCGCAAGACCGACCGTTCTACATCTACTTGTCGAAGTGACACATCCATCGCTCGGTAGTGGTGCAACTCTATGAGGGCGTTGAGAAGGTCGTTTTCTACCTCAGCAGAGGATGCTGGACGCAGAGACAAGATATCCGAGGTCGAGAAACTTTGCCTTTGCCTGTTCTTTACTGCACCAAGCTCCATCACATCCTTTCGACGGCAGAGATCATCGTCATATGCAAGTCGGATGTTGTCAAGCACATGTTGTCGGCCCCTGTTTTGAAAGGCCGACTTGGTAAGTGGATGTTTGCGTTGTCGAGTTCGATCTCCGGTATCACTGCGAAAGCAGTCAAGGGACAAGCGTTGGCCGATCTTATCGCTGAACGGATCAGTACCAATATAGCAGCACTATCTATACGTGCATGGGCTATGTTCTTCGATGGATCGGTTTGTGACGATGGTTGTGGCATCGGCATTCTGCTCGTATCGCCTCGGGGGTACTCCTTCTCCATCAGATTATACCCCTTGCACCAACAATGTAGCAGAATATGAGGTAATACGTAAGGGAATGGAGTTGCTACTGGAGGCGGAGCGAAGCAGAGCTTTTGGGGACTCAAAGTTGGTGATTAACCACTCACGGATGAATATAAGTGCGAAAGTGAATCGCTTTTCCCATATTGGGCGGATGCCGTGAGTTGATGACACGCGGTACATCAACTTCAATTGGGTCCCAAGATTCCAAAATGCCGAGGCCAACTCGCACAAATGGCGTCAAGCTACATAGATAGCTGACGGGTCGAAGTTCGATACAATTCCTGGAACAGGATGATTGGAGAGCCGAAATCTTCAATTATTTAAAAGATTCGGCTGGGGCACCTAAGCGGATAAGATACAAAGCCATGAAGTATGTCCTCATAGGAGACGACATGTTCTACAGACGTTGGAAGGGTTGCTACTCAAATGCCTGGACCGGTAGTCTAACTTGCATGAGGTGCATGAAGGCGCCGTGGAACATCGAGGCTCATAAGATGAAGTGGCTGATCAGACGATCAGATTTTATTGGCCCACCATGCTTGAAGATTGCTTCAATTATTACAAGGGGTGCCAAGCGTGTCGATGTTCGGGAAGATTCAGATGGTACCAGATCGCGATGAACCCTATCATCAAGCCTTGGCCGTTTCTTGGGGCATGGATATGATTGGTAAAATCCATCCGGCGTCGAGCAAAAAACACGAATGGATTTTGGTTATCACAGATTACTTCACCAAGTGGGTGGAAGCCGTCCCTATGAAGAAGGTGAAATCAGAAGATGTGATCAAATTTGTGAAAGAACACGTCATTCATAGGTTCGGGATTCCCAAACCATCACGACCGATGGAGGTTCGGTCTTTGTTTCTAAAGAATTCAGGAAGTTCTGCGATGACATGGGGATAAACTGATCCGATCATCCCCATACTATGCTCAAGCTAATGGGCAGGCTGAAGCGTCCAATCGAGTCTAATCAAGCTGATCAAGAGGAAAATTGACGAGAACCCTAGGGATTGGCATGAGAAGTTGTCGAAGCATTATGGGCCTACCGCATGTCGTGCCATGGAGCTATAAAGACTTCGCCGTACCAGCTCGTCTATGGACGGAAGCCGTATTGCCTTGGGAAATTACTGGATCAAGACGTGTCACATTTCAGAATGATCTGACAATGAAGAATATGCGCTTTGATGAGCGACACTATTGAGGACGCAACAGAGCTTAGGCTTTGGTCGTTGGAAAAGATTAAAGAGAACAAAGCCAGGGTGGCTCGTGCCTATAATAAAAAGGTTAGACCAAAAGAGTTCCAAGTTGGTGATCTAGTATGGGAAGCTGTGTTGCCGTTGGGAACCAGGGATAAGGTATATGGCAAATGGTCTCCTAATTGGCACGGTCCGTACAAAATTGTCCAAGCCTTGAAGGGTAATGCATACATGCTGGAAGAGTTGAGCGGCGAGAAGTTCCCAGTAGCTGTCAATGGTCAACACCTCAAGAAGTATTTCCCAAGCATGTGGGATGATGGACAGTAAGATGTGGGGGCCGATATCAAATCGGCCAGTAAAATTTTTTTTTTAATGATATACAGCCGATGCGGACATCGACTTCAGAACTAAGGAACAGAGCCGATACATAGTCATCGACTTTAGAACAGAGTACATAGGATCTACCCACTTGATCGACCGCATGAGCTGATTTTGGTGCCTGGATTTCTCCTTCAAGGAATTTCAACCCTTGGCACAATGATCTGAACATACTCGCCATTGTTCTCGCCTTGATTGAGGCTCGGGGGGCAACTGATTTGTAAATACTCTCGTATGAAGCCGATTGAGAGTTCATCGGCTAGCCCGCCATTGTGTATTTATCCCAAGGTGGTGAGTTGTCGCAAGAGGAGATCACCAGAGCTGCTGAAGGGAGTCTGAAGGTAGGTCTGTCGTTATTGATAGACTTTGAAACAGAACGTGGCTATGAATCATCACTGGAATCTATCGCAAGTTGGCGAACAAGGGACACCTGTTCTGTAGATGTATCGGCTTCAGCATCAAATCGTTTCGAGCGACGATCCTAGAGTTCTCCTAAAAAGTATGGGGTTTTCCACGTTTAACCGTCAGAACCCAGAGTCGTTTGGAGAATCGAAGGATAGATCGTTTGGAGAATCGAAGGATAGATTGTGAAGAGCCGATGCGTTGCTATCGGCTCATTGGGCTTTGACTGAGCAAGCAGGCGGCAAAGTCAGTACGAGAGGAAATCGGCAAATCGAAAGGGGAATTCTCCATTGATAACCAAATTTCTTACAAAAAGAGCCGATTGCTCAAAGGAGGAAGAACAAAAGAAGGGTCTATTGACCAATATGCTACTACTATGCCTACGCTAGTAGATCCTATCTACAGGCCATCACTGCCCTCGTCGTCGTTCTCGGAGCTCTCATCGGCACTACTGCCGATGGGCTCCCCGTCGCTGCTCCCGTAGCCCTCTACGGGAGCTTCATCCTCCTCGTCATCATCACCGCTGTCGTCGTCCCACCACATGCGGAGGCGTTTCGCCGGCGGGTAGCCCTCGAGGGAGTCGTCGTCGTCTTCCTCCTTCTCTTCTTCGGAAGAGGGACAGCCGTCCCAGGGGAACAAGTCATCCTCGCTTTCCGATTCCAGTTCCCCGTCGGCAAGGAATTGGAGATCTTCATCCCCACTGGTCAGGGACTTGTCATCCTCGGAGACGGAGGAGGCATGGTCCTCCTGGTCCCATTCTTCTGGTGCGCGTATGTCCGGTGGCGTCTCGCGGGAGGAGGAAGACCGATAGGAAAGATCGGAAGAGGAAGAGGAGGAAGAAGACATGGTGGCGCAGGAGGGTTTTTGGGGTGCTGATGCGAAGAGGATGAGGGAGAAGCAAACTGTTCGGCACGGTTAAGTAAAGGGGGATATGGTAGAGATTCAATGCCACAACAGTTCCCGAGGAGGTGGTGCCCAAAGAATAAACTGCCAAGTCACGCTGAGAAGTTGAGAAGGCAGGGCATCATGATGAAGGACACTGCGATGGTGCTGCTCTGCTACGACATGACCCGACGAAGGAAAGGAGTGATTTTGGAATTATCAATTCCAAAACCAGGGGGACATGTGTTATCACCCGAATTTGACCAGAGGTGGGCCGCGATCAAGGTGGACTTGAAGATTATATATTGAAGAATATACGTGAATCGGCCTTGAATAGCAAGTTTGGGCTAGTTTGCCCTTGTATCTGTAACATAGTAGGATACGTGTCGATGTAGTTAGAGTTGGGCCCGTGCCCGGTTGGGACTATTCCCACGATTAGAGAGTCTACGGACTATAAATATGTATCTAGGGTTTATGGAATAAACAACAACCAACGTTCAACCAACACAAATCAATCTCGGCGCATCGCCAACTCCTTCGTCTCGAGGGTTTCTACCGGCGACATGCTGCCTAGATCGCAATCTTGCGATCTAGGCAGCACAAGCTCCACGTTGTTCATGCGTTGCTCGTTTGAAGCCTTTTTGATGGCGAGCAACGTAGTTATCATAGATGTGTTAGGGTTAGCATAGTTCTTCGTATCATATGCTTGCGTAGTGCAACCTGCATATCTAGCCGCCCTTACACCTATCTTAGGTGTAGGGGCGACACCCCGCTTGATCATAATTTAGTAGATTCGATCCGTTACGGTTGCTCCTTGATTCTTCAAGGATTAGTTTAATATCTGCAATAGTTAGGCATTATAAGGGGCTGGAGGATCCAACGGCACGTAGGGTGTCGTTCGCAAGTCCTAGACGGGATGTCCGGGGATCAACCTCGTGTTGGTTTTAGGCCTTGTCTAGGATCGGCTTACGATCACCGTGCGTGGCCGCGAGGCCCAACCTGAGTAGGATGTTCCGATTATGCGGTGAAAACCCCAAATCGTCGTAGATCTTATCAGCTTTATCTTGATCAAGCAGGACCACCATATATTCGTGCACCTCGTACGAATCATGGGTGGATCGGCTCCCATGAGCCGATTCACAGGATAACCTGAGAGCCGATCGAGGCTCGTATTTAATGTTTACGTGTATGCATGGAAACTAAGCGAGGCATCTCCATCACCTTCCGACCGGTATAGGTCAGGTGGCACGCCCAGCATCAGCATCGGACGTGTGACCGAGCTTTGCGGGCCGTCGCTCGGAGGGACCAGGCCAGAAGCCCTAAGTTGTTCCCGGCTCTACTGTGTTGCCTGTCGCTGCCCGCCGGTGGGTTTCTGACGACAACACCATCTTACACTTTTTTTTTAGAAACACAGTACAAACGCAGACGCTCACATACACGCGCATACACTCACCCCTATGAACGCACATACGCACACCTACCCCTATGAGCATCTTCGGAAGACTGAGCCGGCAGATTGGATCTTGAGATTGACGAAGTCACCACAGGCGCCTCGCTGTCGACGGGAACAAACCTGGGATTTAAACTCTGGTGGACTAAGGATACAACTACCCTCCTAACCATCCAACCTCGGGTTGGTTCTCCATCTCACACTTTTTTTTTGGAAGCTACTCCATCTCACTCTTACTATGAGACGCAAACCCGGTTCTATCAGAATCCATTGTAGATCAGAAGAAGTCTCAACATCGGCCGAAGTCGGCGAGAGAAGCTAAAACTGCAGACGGAAAAAAATTATGTCAAACACTTTGTTTTTGTCTTTTTTTTTTATAGATTACATTTTGTTGTCATGTGGTTTATATTTAGAGTGAAAAGGCAAGGGCTGTAGGTATCAAAATTCTGCCGAAGATAGCCCATGGGTCTAAACTGCGCACACTTACCTAGCCCATTTATGTTAGGCCTCCGCTTAATGGGCTGCCACGCTCAAAAACCCAATATGCCCGACATCCGAGAACCAGATCCAGACAGGAAAACCCCAAACACCAAACCAAGCTAGGCGTAGCCATGGATCCCCTCTCCGTGCTCCGCGAGTACGCCGGCCGCGGCGACCTGGACAAGATAATCTTCACCGGCGACGACATCCTCTTCGGCTCCGACTACTCCTTCCCCGCCAACGTCCCCACCGCCTTCGCCTCCAAGCAGTCCGGCCGCCCCTACCCTCTCTCCGCCGCCGTCTTCCTCGCCCAGCACAACGACCTCAAGCACACCGACTTCCTCCAGGCCGCCCGCCTCCGCCGCATCCCGCCCGTCTCCCTCCCGGACCGCAAGACCTTCCTCGACTTCCTCCAGTTCGGCCACAACACCCTCCCCACCGAACCCCTCCTCCCGTCCTCCCTCCCGTCCTTCACCCAGGAGGCCCACCCGCCGCCGCCGCCGCCAGAGGAGCCCGACGACGACGAGGCCTCCACCGCCCACATCCGCGCCATCGAGCGCCCCCTCAAGGACCGCAACTCCATCCTCGACGCCCGCGGCCGCGACTTCCTCGCCATCTACCACGCCGTGCTGCGCCGCGAGGAGGAGCGCGTGCGCAACAAGGACAGCGCGCCGTCCGCGGGCCGGAGCGAGCCATCCGCGGCCGCGGCCGCCCTCGCGAACCCCAAGGCCGACAAGTCCCTCGGCGACGGTTTCGTGCCCATCATACTGGTGCCCAGCGCGTCGCAGACGCTCATTACGATCTACAACGTCAGGGACTTCCTCGAGGACTTCGTCTTCGTGCCCAGCGACGAGAAGGTGCGCGCGCTCAAGGGGAGCCCGAAGCCTGAGTGCGTGACGGTGCAGAAGAAGCATGTCCGCGGGGAGAGGGCCGGCGGAGCTGGGGGTCCGGTGGCGTTCGAGGTGAGGGACAAGCCGGCTTCACTCAAGGCCGACGATTGGGCGCGAGTGGTGGCCGTGTTTGTCCTAGGGAAGGAGTGGCAGTTCAAGGACTGGCCCTTCAAGGATCATGTGGACATCTTCAACAAGGGTGAGGATTTCTTGCTTAATTTTGTAGTGCTTTACTGTTTGCATGTCTGCAATCTGTATAACGATCTCAGAGCTTCATTTTGCGCTAGAACTATAAGTCAAACACATCAGTGGTTGAAGCAATTCAAGATTTTGTACCAAGGTTCAGGGATTTTAGCAAATTGCCCATCAACATTGCAGAGAGTAGTAGTGTGCTTAGTTTGTTATTCCAATTGGGTTGAAATGCTTGTTCTGCCATTGACATTGACTAAAGAGCAAGAAACAGCTGTACTGTAGTGTTCAATGTTACATCAGGTCACATTGCTGATGCTAGTTCTTTGTTAAAATGGTTATCATCTGTTGACAGCATCAGGTCACATTACTGATGCTAATTCTTTGTTATAATGGGTATAATCTGTTGGTGTCAATACCATCGGTACAACAGCATGGGTTTTATTATGGTCAGGGGCCAAGTTCCCTAGTGTGGTTAAATACCACTGAGAAAATGAGTGAGCAGAGTTACTTGTTGGAAACTTGGAATGAGGGTACAACATAGGTGAGAGAAACGACATTTGGGGAGTATAACAGGTTGTTTCTCATTGCTTAATTGAGATGGATGCATAGTTACTGGCTATATAGGTTTGACTCATCCGTACAGATGGCAACTAACCTAATCATATCTTAACAAATGGACTCAATATCTAATAAATAGGAACATTAGGAACCTTTCTAACAATAGGATATTAATTCCAACTAATGGCATATTATAGGGTTAGCTGCACCCAATATCCCTATCCCTAACAACACGCTCCTAAGTAACTTGGTCAGAAATGGCAAAATACGTTTCATAATGCAGTGTGAATCTGTAGATTGCTCCATTTCTCATTCAGCCTGGAGTATCTGTACTATCTGTGGCCTAACCTCTTAAACTTGTTTCAGTTATTGGTTTCTTCGTACGCTTTGAAGATGATAGTGTGGATTCAGCGAAAGTGGTCAAACAGTGGAATGTGAAAATCATATCTGTGAGTCTGAGAGAAATCTTAGCTTGTTTTGGTTGCTGTAGCCAAATTCTATTTTCCTCTCACTGACTGCCGTCTGATTGTTTTACGGGCTTATGGTGCAGATAAGCAAAAATAAGAGGCATCAAGACAGACCAGCTGCTCTTGAGGTATGGGAGCGGCTGGAGGAATTTGTGCGGCGCACACTTAAGTGAACCGTTGTGTGTACTCTAACTGCATGATCTTGTAAGTTGTCTCTCTCATTTCTTATTTGATATGAAGACCTTGAATTACTGGTAAATTGGGCTATTAAGATAGGTTATAATGTGTTGTCTTAAATGATAATTTCTTCTCAGTAACCTTGGATATACACGTGCGTTCACTAATAGTTCAATGTATAGGATAAATGGTCTACTACCTACGGACTTATATTTTATTAAACATTTGGTGACGTAGAGTCTAGTGTGGAGTCCTGCAGACAACTAAGACTAAAACTTCACATTGAATATGCATGATAATATGACATTGCTTGTTTAAATTAATTTTCTGAGCATACAAAGCCGTCTGTTGTGTTTAACTTCTTTTATTGTCATGTTCAATAAAGAAACATGTGATTCACGCTGGCAATTTTAGTGGTTGGCTTGTTTCTATTTGCTATATTAAATGTTGGATGAATTCTGAAATCGTATGAACTACTAGCATCCTGGAATTGTTCTTTTAATTGAGTTGGGATTACCATTTGGTAATGCTGAAGGATATTTAATTTTAATGTACCATTTTCTTGTTCAAATAAAAAATATACTCCCTCCGATCCATAATAAGTGTTGGGGTTTAGTTCAGACAGTTATTGTGGACTGGAGGGAATAACATTTTCAGTTCTACTATGCTGATGATAGGTTTGTCTTTATTGAAGTTAAACTGTTCCAACAGATTGCGGAAGTGATTCAGTAAAATAATTGAACTTATAATTTCACTATCTGGTTGGAAATTTTATGATCCGTCAGACATATTGTTGATAATGTGCTGGCCGTGGCAACTAGGCTAGGATATGTAATTGCGTCATCCTCATATTATTATTTGTTAACTGTTTGCTTTCTACCCTGCATTTGCTGAGCACATTAATCTTACCTGTTTCAAGTTAAGGATATACAGATTTTCAATGAATATTAGCAACTGTTTTCGATCGTCTCTGCCCTTATTAATATTATCTTCTCAATGTCGTTTTCAGACGCTGCTATAGACCTAAATATCATGTTGAGTGATGGAGAGGGACTTATGGCTGAGTTATCAAACAAGCAGAACAGCCGCCCCAAGATCCCAGCCTCATATTACATGGTGATGGTTGATGCGGAATGAGATGACCCATGAGGATTTGTAACTGATGTGCATTTCGGTCGTTAAGCTCTGCTGTAGTCTATTCAACCTAACATTTCAACTGCAGACTGATGACATGATGGTAGGCTACTTAATGGGTAGCGTTGTCGGAGATAATGTTATCATGCACTTGACCTTTTCTTTCAAATTACTTGTGTGGAAATTGGAACACGCTGCCACCTAAGGGTTATCCATCAAAGAAACTTTGTTTGATTCAGTTGTTGTATCCAACCTGGGCCATCAGGATTTTAACTCCATAGCATTTGCTTTGCTTCAACACGGAGGCTGTATGTATTCATATAACAACATAGTATAGCACGGTGCGGTCTGAATCTACATTGTGTCGTATGGTACATCGGTATAGTATGGTACATCAGCACATTCTTTGTGGTATATAGGTAGTAGTATAGTGGCTAAGCAGGTTACACAAACATGGCCGAAACATAAGCGAGAAGCACACTGATCAACACCGTGCCAGCGGCAGAGCTTCGTGCACCTGCTGCGTGCATCAATTCCGGGAACTTTGATGTACCCTGTGGATCTTTTGATCCAGCGCCTACCTTTCCTGTGGCCGTGGCAGCAGCAGGAGAGCTGTCATCTGGCGCTGCATCTGCGCCGGTGGTGGACGATGTGGTTGCAGGCTCGGCGGCCGGCGCCGCCGCAGGTGATGTTGCGGCAGTCGGATCCTGTTGAGCCGCAGCTGGTACCGTGGCATTTGAGGTTGCCGGCGTCGAGTCATCCGGCGAAGTGCTTGCACCGAGGATATCTGCAGTCAAGTTTTCGTCACTAAAAACATTTTGCAGTAGTAGTGCTGTTGGAGCAGGATGTGACGCACCATCGCACGGGTCGGCTGGCAGGTTGCACACGTTGGGGATCATGCCCTGGACCTGGCCGAGGACCAGGCCGAAGGGGCTGGGCGCGAGCTTGGACATAGCGCAGAGGCACGGCCCCTGCGACTGGAAGAAGGCCTGGAGCTGGGTGCAGCACGACGGCAGGGACGCCGAGCCGACGCCGAAGACGTAGCCGATGCACGGCGACAGGCTGATCGGCACCGGCGCGCACGTGGGCATCGCCATCGGCTGCACCGCTGCCGTCGTCTGCGGCTGCGCTGCGCACATCGTCGCCGCCGCCGCGGCGAGGAATGCCAGAAAAGCTACCCCGAGCCCAATCCGAGCCATCGTCGATAGTTCCCGGTGGATTGGACAAAAGTGGATTGATTCTGGCAGGTTTCGGTGGCGATGATGAGACGACGGGAAGACGAGACAGGTTTATACGGCGAACTGTTGGGAAAAACGCGAGACCCTGACGGGTGAAAAGCTTGAGAAACAGTGGCGGGTCACGGGTGGATGGGCCGGTCTATCTAACCGGCGCCAGCAGCCCTGGGCAGTCCCACGATGGTTTGGAAGCTGCGATCGCCGCTGCTTTTCGAGGCTCGCCGGTGAACTGATCGGAGAATGTTTTGTGTCAACTTCCTACCGGTGCCGCTGCCGGCCCTCTGGGACAGTGAGAGAAAGGTGTACCGGCCGCTTGGATTTGCTGCAGAATGTGATTATGTCACTAGCATATACTGTGCTTTCGGCTCTGCTCTTGGAGAAGAGGTTGGTGGCCAACCCGGCTAAATCGGTTAATTCACATCTCTGTGGCTTTCAGTTAGTTTTCGTGATGTCGGTGGCACGTACAGAACATAGCAGGACCTGCAATTAGCCTGTTGTCAGGGCAGGGACTGTTCCATTGCCTCGTTTGCTTGTCAACCAAGGTCTAATCTATCCAAGCATGTGTTGCTCTCAGCAAATGGTTCTATGGACAGGATGCGTAGTACCGCCTCCGTTCCGTATTTGCTGTCACAGATTTGTCCAGACACATTTTAGCCTAATATCACATAAATCTGCCTGCATTTTGCATAAATCTGCTATAAGTATTTGGGGCCCTTTTAACGCTTCTCGGACGGGTTGTTGGCGTGCGTTAAATTCGTGCATCGATCGATCATGCATGTCTAACTAAACGCATGGCAGGCAGAAAATGGTTCTCTTCCACTAGACAACTTCACTTCACACAGTTGTAATGATCCGTGCAAGGTTATATCAGCGGTGTCCATTGGCACACTGCAATCCCTTTATAAATTAGTTATGGTAAGCTAATAATCTGTAGAAATTGACACTGATGTAGTGGAGAATTGGATGACCCCGGTGGCCTTCCCAGCTAGCTAGTTTCGCAGCGGAGAACGTTGGCATTGCCACACGGGCGGGATCCAGTTGATCCAGTGTCGATCGCGGCTCAGCTGTCCGGCGAGGCGGCAAATGCGCGCCGGTGGTCGACGGCTACAACCTGCGGTACAGCGCGCGCGGTAGCCTCCGTCGTCGTGGACGGCGAGCGCAACCATCCTCTGTCGCGTGGCACAAGAGCCGGACGTCCTGGCCTCTGGCTTCGACATGCAGTACAAGTCTACAACCCCTGGTTTTGGTAAGAGTTTTATCTCCTCTGGAATTTGAGTTGCACCAAATCCTTACAATTTTGATGGAATTTGCGCCCCCCCCCCCCAACATTTGTTGCAATCTAGCCCAAATTCAGGTGTCACCGAAATTTTGACTGAAAACCACTGAAACCACCGAAAGTTCAGAGAACCCTCGCCTTCCCTGGAGGCCACACCTTGCGAACGCTGTCTTTCTCTCTGGTTCTGGTTCGCAATATTAGTGATCGAATCTCGACTCTCGAGTGGTTGTTTTCCATGTTAAACCTTCCTCAAAATGTTCTTGTATTTTTTGTCTGATGAACTAACAGGAAAAACACGTTTGCTACAGGGTTACAGCTGGAGGATGCAATGATTCTGATTCAGGAGCGTTCCTCCAACCCTGAAATTTCCTTCCCAGCACCGTGAGACGTTGGAGGAAACCAAGTTGCCCGATGAAGCTAGCCTAATGATACCGGAGTCTGTCACAAAACCGCACCGAAGATGGTCATGGAATCTTCGCACCAAAACCACAGAGTTCCGTGGTCATTTCTTCATCAAACCTCAGAGGCATGGCCTTGTATATGCACGATAGAATCTGCACATACAAGCTTAGTTTAGTGATGACTATATTCGACCAAGTGGGACTCTCTTGGGCCACAGGTCAACATAAGTCAAAGCCGTTTGTGCAGAAATTTGGCATGTGGGAGGAGTAATCCCACCTTGCGAATTTAGAGAGGAAGACCACCTCATTTGCCCGTGTGGGTATCTTAGGTGATAAAGCAACACTGCTAGTTGAATTTATTCGTGTTTGACTACTTGTGACTTGTAATGTTTCGCTTAAGGGCATGTATAATAGAGTGACGCCAGCCTTTTACTAGAGGTGTCCATTAGATTTTTTCTTAGTTGGAGTTATAAGAAAGTGTTAATTATATTCATTTAACTAAGGGATGATCTCTTAGTAATTAAGAGAAAGCTATTTTATGTGTTGTACCATATGTCATTCTCTTAGCAAATTAACTCTTACTAATAACTAATTAATTCTCATTAGTTGCTGGTGCTTTCTCTATATGATGTGGAGGGTTTAAAAAGGCATGTCTTTGCCATTATACATGCCCTAATCCGCACCTAGATTGCCGTGTGAGCAGACGATTGGGTAAGAATGGGGTTTTCACGAGAAATCTTGATTTTACATCCATAAATCCCCCCCCCCCCCCCCCACTCACTCTCTCTCTCTTTGCCACCATCGAATCCCCGCTCCTATCCAAGCCGTGCAACGGGGCAAGGAAAGTTGCGGTCTCCCGAGTTTCTCAGGCTACACGGGGAGCCGAGTTATAAAGTTTCTAGGCAGTGCACCGACCACTGGCTTCGTCAACTCTCACTCGACTACGTCCGACCGTACCACGGTCTTTTAATCATCAACCGTGTAGTAAGAAACCAATCTTATGACTGAAAATAAGTGATTTGGATTTGTCTAGATTTGTATATATCTAGACGTGTTTTAGTGTGTAGATACATGTGAATCTAGACAAAGTTGAATCACTTGTTTCCGGACGGAGCAAGTATTATATTGCGTGATTTGGCTATGGGGTATGGGTCTTTGTTGGTTTTATATACCATGTTAGATTTTATCATTAGTTTTGAAACGGGGTGAAAGCTTTGCCCCGTTTCATTAATTAAGAAGAAGTTCGAACGCAAAGTTTGCAATAAAATATTACAAGCCGTCTCACTTGACAGAAACAAAGCCTACTCTCCCGAAACGATCTCTCTCAACTTATTAGCCCCCGCGAGGATCCAAAGAGTTGCCTCGATTTTGGTATTGTTAAGAATTACAGGAGGCGGTGCATGCTTGTTTCGGAACACCGTAGCGTTTCTCTCATTCCAAATCTCCCATGAGGTGAGCAAAACACTAGAGGCGAAGGCTTTTCGGTTGGGCAAAGTGCTCCCGGGAGGCTAATCCACCACTTCTTCGTAGAGAGCAAAGACCATTGTTGGATATGAAGATAGTGAAGACCCAATCAATCCTTGATAGAACCAAAGGCGAAGCGAGAAGCCGCACTTAGTAAGAATGTGATTGATAGACTCTAGTTCGCTCTTGCAAAGCAGGCAAGCACCATAATTTGGCCAACCTCTTTTAACCAACCGGTCGACCATCCAAAGGCGGTTTTGGATTGCAAGCCAAGCGAAAATTTTGACCTTTGGAGGAGCCCACACCTCCCAAACCAAGCTATTCATATTTGTGGGAGAGTGAGAACAGAGCGTCGCTCTGTTGGTTAGGTGTGCGGGAGCGCACTCCGGCCACCCGGGTTCGAGTGCTGAGTTTAACCCGGGGCTCAGGGAGTTTTCTTCTATAAAAAAAATGCCAACAGGTGCTAGTGCCTGGGTTGGTCTCGTTTTTTTTTCATATTTGTGGGAGTGGTCCCAATGAAATGAGCCTTGCAGGTGGAACCCGCCGAATATTCCCCATTGTCCGAGAGCTTCCAAGAGATGGTATCTTCCATGTTGGCAACCAAATGGACTTGTCTCAAACGAATCCAAAGGTCGATGAATTGGCCAGCATGCTCCAAAGAGAAGCTCTCAGCCATAGTAATCTCGGCAATCCACGCGTTCTCATGCAAAGCTTGTGAGACGCACACTTCTTTCTCTTAGAGGATGCAGAAACGAGAGGATCTACGTCGATAGGCGCAATGTCATCAAGCCAAGGTGCCTTCTAAAAAGAGTTTTCTTTCCATCTCCCAAAAAGTAGTTTCGGAACTATTTATTTTTACGAAACAGTTTTGGAACTATATTGATACTGGTCGATGCTATATTTCCAACAGACTACATGGTGTGGAACAGAAATACAAACTCGATGACAGCAAACGACACGTCCATCTACACATCTCACGAATTCAGAACTAACCCCAGAATCACACAATGAGATCAGAGAACGTGAGCGGCCAGGAACGAGGCACCAATGGCCAGGACGACGGCAGCAGAGATCCCCTTGCAGTCAGCCGCCACGGCAGCCGAACCAACCATTTCCGGATTCTTCTTCACCCCACCACCGGAAGGCGTTGCCGGGTTCGTGTCCGTCGCACCGGCCACCGGCGCCGCAGCAGCATCAGTCGGCGTCCCTGACGACGGCGCCGTTGAGCCACCAGCCGGAGCAGAGCCCGACGTCCCTGTCACGGCTACAAAACATTACATCAGTAACCTGACTGAATCTTGTAGAGCAGAATTTCTGTAGCTAACAACTGACAGCACGTAGCCACACGTACGTACCGGAGCAAGCGTTGGGCGGCAGGTTGCACGCGGTGGGCAGGATCTGGCCGATCACAGAGCCGAGCTGGGAGGGCACCGCGGCCACGGCGGCGCAGAGGCAGGGCGCCTGCGACTGGAACATGGCCTGCATCTGGGTGCAGCACGCGTCGGACGGCGACGAGGAGTTGCCGATGAAGTAGCTCACGCACGGCGACAGGGAGGCCTGTATAGGCGGGCAGCTCGGCCCGCTCGGCGCCGGCATGGTCGGTACGGGCACGGCCGGCGGCACCGGCACGGCTGGGACAGGCACGGCCGGCGGCACCGGCATGGCTGGTGGCATCGGCCCGCTCGGCACGGGCACGGGCACGCCAGGCACAGGCACAGGCACGGCTGGCGGCATCGGCACGGTCGGCACTGGCATGGCAGGTGGCATCGGCACGGTCGGCACCGGCGGCTGCTGCGCGGAGGACGCCGCGCACATCGCGGCCATCACGGTGAGGGCCAGGCAGAGCGTGGACGAGCGGCCGCTCCGGCGCTGAGCCATTTGGTCGATGATTGGCTGATCAGAGTGGATTGGTGGTTTTGCGCTGCGCGTTGTCTACTGTACTTGCGATGGATGGACGTGCAGATGCAGGGCTCGTTTTATACGTGCGCTTTGGACATACTGTTCGCGCGAAAGAGAAAAGGTGGCTCGCGCGGTAGCACTGGGCAGATGCACTGCTCTATCTAACCTGGACTAGATGCATCATACTGCACCTTTTAGCTAGGACGCGTTGCTTTTCCATGGTGTTGGTGTGATTAGGGATGGCAACGGGGACCGTTTACCCGAAACCCGACGGGGTTTTCCTCTATTAGGGGCCGGGTGTGGTATCTAATTTATCCCCATGGGGGTATTAACGGCAAGACTTGCTCCCCGATGGGGAGAGCGGGGCGGGGGGCGTTCTAGCAGTCCCATAGCCCCGCATGTATCGGTAATATCCCACAAATTTAGCTTGTCCTGCTTAATTTCAGCTAAACACACATTTACGTCCGTCACTAATGCTTGCTTACCTTCTGGTAATCACGCGATTTGTTGCCAAAATTTTGTCTATATAAACCATTCTTCGGTCAAACCCTCGTTGTGTGAACTATGTGAGTCAAACATAAGTACTCGTTATGTCTTATGTGTGTCAGTGTGTGGTGTTTTGACTCTGCACGTATTAAGTTATTTTTGAGCTTGATTTTTTGCGATATTTTCATGATTTGTGTACTGTTTGTGATAGGGGTGGGGAACCCATGGGTCTGCTATACCCGGTGGGTGATGGGGATGGGGAAAAATAGTCCCCAAGGTGGGGAATGGGGATGGGGACGGGGGAATTTCACAAACGCGGGGACGGGGAAGAAAAGGCAGTCCCCGCGCGGGGGCAGACCCGTTGCCATTCCTAGGTGTGATAACTTGAATGTTAGCTCGGACAAGCGATTATTTACATTCTCGCAAATCCCTCTTTTCATAGTTTGTCTGACCTAAAACTCATGTACTCCTTTCGTCCCATAAAAAATGTCTTAACTTTGTCTAAAAATTTGGAGGTACATATACACTATACACTAAACCGTGTGTAGATACATTCAAATTTAGACAAATTTGAGACATCTTTGTGGGATGGAGGGGGTACATTATTCTTCCTTCTTTAATTGGAATCAACCAACTGCTCGCCTACCTATTCCGAGGGTTCGAGCTGATCCTAAGAGCATCTCCAACATGGATGTAATATGGGGCACCAAAAAACAGTTTTAGAGCACCGGTATTTGTGTGTTGCAACTTTTTTGGGCACTTAAGTTCTTTCTACAATTCTAGGTGATGTAAAATAGGGCACCACCCCTAGTGCCATATATTTCACAATTGCAAACATATATGTGAAAATATGATGAAACATCATGAAACAAATGCCACACATATTAATAACATACAAATTTTGATCTTAATTTGTTCGTCACACTCATATCAAGTTTAAGCATTTTATAGTTTAACAAGCATACCATAGTTTAACATAGGCACAGAGGAACACGAAGTTCGACAAACACACATAGACAAACAACATAGTACGACAAACACACATAAACAATAGCAAATCCACTCATGGCTCAATAACGACCGAGTCTCCCTCCATTGCTATTGTTGGCATCTTCTTTTGATGTCTCACCATCATCATCGACATGGGTGTTGTTGGAATCATTGTAGGCATCCATGTAAGCTCACATATCTCCACCCATGAGAGCACCCATGCCACCACCCATAGAAGCTCCAACCTCCACCTATGGAAGCTTGAGTGTTTCAAAACAATGCTTCATCGTCGACACTACAAATACCAATACATAGATCACTTCTACATTTCCCTCAAATTCATGGCATTTGATTTGTAAGATTGAAGAACAAAAGAGTATTTTATTTACCTTTGGGGTCATCTCGTCGGCGATGTTGTCCATGGTAGGCGCAGAATGCTTTCCACAGACGCCCCAACCTTCGTCCTTGATCTTGCGGGGGGGGGGGGCATCCTTGGGCTTCGCTGGGGCCACGACCCATTTGTCTTCAGCGGCACCACAACGGTGGAAAAATAGACGATGTGTTGTTGTGCGCTGCCACGAAGACCCGTCGACCGAGGGGAGC
The DNA here is from genome assembly GCA_030979885.1 of Lolium multiflorum. Classification (NCBI taxonomy): domain Eukaryota; kingdom Viridiplantae; phylum Streptophyta; class Magnoliopsida; order Poales; family Poaceae; genus Lolium; species Lolium multiflorum. The sequence goes on along the minus strand of JAUUTY010000589.1, from coordinate 121,200 downwards.
GGTGCAAGGGTTTTCTACTATCACGACGACGCTCGATTGTTGCGGGAATTGGGAGGCATTCGCGCGAAAACCGGTAGCGGAAGGTGCGGTGCTAGGGTTTTCTATGGCGGCGGCGATGGTTGATTGAGGTGGGAACTGGGCAGCGGGAGGTCCGATAGGGATAGGTGCGATCTTGGAGTGGCCGAAGGTGGCATCCATGGCTAGGTTTTGGCCGCCGGCGGCGGGGATAGTTGCGGCCATGTGGGGGATAGGAAACGATAAAGTGAAGGTTGGGCCAGGCAGGGGTTTAGTATTCTATTTTGCGGCAGCCCCCAGGTGATCTATATTTGCATCACCAACCGCAAAATTTAGGGCGTTCCCAAAAAAAATCGAACCGCCTTTTGGTTAACATCACTTATTAGAGCTCGTTTCCCCCCTAAACCCTATATGACTATTTTTTAGTTTACATTAATTTTTGGAGATGCTCTAACTATGGGAGCTCGCACCATGGATGGACAACCTCATGTTGTGCACTACCGAGCTCTCGAAGATATCAATTGAGGAGAAGTGGGTATAGAGTGACATGTAATCAGTGACAATGTATTGGCGATTATGATTCATTGTCTAAGCCCGATTGGGAGCAGAGGAATGGTGCCCCAAATTTTGACGAGGCACTAGGTTTGTGATTTTTGACGCTCCGTGCACATGGTTTTTTTACTTGTTGCAAAAGTTCTGTTGTTTCGGTGTTGTAGTGCCCCAATCCGTTAGTCGATGCCCATGTGACCAAGTTCTCGTGGTTGATTTAGTCCCACATGGTAAGTTTATATAGATTTTACTAGCATACATAACACACCAAACATAGTGGCTCCAAGTTAACCTGTAACACCCCAAATTTCAATAAAAGAGAGAAGAAGAAATTCAGAGACCAAAATTTGAGAACCAACAAAAACTTTTCAAATTTTGCATATAGTACCCTACATAGGACTTGTGCATTTTGAGTGATATGCCATGATGAGTGTTATTTTGTGTATATGAGGAATTCCAAAACCCTAGAGTGATCAAGTAATGATCATCAACCCATTTCATCAAAAAGAGAAAGAAATCAAATATTCATAAAACCCTAAAACCCTAACATATGGTCCATGTCAAAATTGTAAAATTGACCATAGACCCATTTGATCTTCACCAATACTTGTATTATGATATTAAAGAGTAATTACAACTTTGAGAATCAAAGTAACCCCAATTAAATCAAAGCCAAGAATAAAAATATAAGCACATGAGATAATGGTCATTTTTGACTTTTATATTCTGGTTGCTACTTTGAGCCTCTCTATTTCAAAATTTCTAAACTAAACAAATCCAAATCTTTGCATGTCATCCAAGTACACAACAAGATGAACAACTTTTCTAAAGGGGACCATATCAAATTCATCTTGGATCAAGAGATAGGATCAAGCAAAGTAGAGACTATTTATTAAAAACAAGATCACCCCATTTTCGAAATTGATCAAACCAGACCACTCCTTGACCATTTCTTGGCTCAACCCAGTCCCTTGGACCTCCCTATACCTAGCTCATGCAAGAACTCGCCATGGACATGACCAGATCATGGCCGGCCATGGCCATGCCGGCCACGCGCCCTCCGACACGCCTCCCTCCTCTCTTCACCATCGCACGGCCACCGTGTCCAACGCGTCGCCCACCCTGCTGAGATCGTCCGTGCACGCCGTCGATCGCGAGGACGCGACAGACCCCGGACGACGCGCGCCCGACGTTTGCACGCGGCATGGCGGCATCGGCGCACGGACGCGCGCGACACCACGCGGCGTTCGTCGTACCTCGCCGTACCCGACCATCTCCGCGCGCCCGGTACCCTCCTCGCCACGCGAGCTCGCCGGACAAGCGGCGTCATGCCTTAGCGCCCACGGTCGCCGGAGAGGACGAGCGCGCCCGCCACGGCCGCGCCACGAGCAAGGACCCGACCACCCTATGCACCCCCTTGCCGCGCCGTTCACGCTCATAGCCTCGCCATGACGTCGTGAACACGCCCGCGTCGCCGCCAGCCCCTAGACCCCCGGAGCGGCCGCACCCTTGTCGACTTGCCGCAGCACCCACGGCACCCTCACGCGCCTATAAAGGAGGCCTCCCCTCAACGATCTGAGCACACCACCATGACCACCTCTCACCACCGCTTCGCACAGCACCAGTAGCCACCTCAATCGCCGCGGAAGCTCTGCAGCAATCGCCGTCGATCCAGGCTCCCCAAGCGACGCCACTGCTACCGGGAGCCTCGCCGTCATCTACAACGTCGTCGAGCATACTGCCAACCCTAGCTGGAGCCACGGTGAGCCCTCCGACCCTGCCCGCACTTCTCTCGCCGTCGACGACGACACTGCCGATAGATCACGATCTAAATCCATATTGATCTACATAGTCGGCTGACGGTCCCACGGGTAGCACCGCTCCGCGATGCGGTGGGCTGGCCTTGGGGGGTTTCAAACGTTTGGGCTTAGCCTTTTAATTTTAATTTAATAAATTTAGTTTGAATTCAATACTGGACCCAATTTGGAAAGTTCATAGAATCTGTTTGGCTTGGCCAAATTTAACAAACTTTATATATTTAGAAAGCTTAGGAAATTATCTACACAATGCCACTGGTTTGAACCCTAGATCTATTATAGAATTAAAATGGAAAAAATAAACAAGGCAGGGACTTTTCTGCCTTAGAATAATTATTAAAAATCAACCAAAATAGATATTTAATTAATTCCAACTCCTATAGCTCACCATTAACTTACACTAATTGTCTCTGCAAGAAAATGGTGTGGTCACTTTGAATGATCATGCCCTAGATTAATTAATGGACACTATGGCTAGTTTAGTAAGTGATATTGTTCCAAAATTATTATGAAAATCATATGGAGGATTTCCCTTCATTTAAATCTTGTCCCAAATAAGTTCATGAGATGTTTGCACCCCTGGTCCAAACACTCCTATATGAATATTTGGAGATTTAAAACATTTGGGAATTATAAAAAGGTATAAGGTGATTTACCTCATTTAAATCATTTTCTCAAATAATGATAAATGAATGTTTGACTTAGGTCAATATGAATTCAGGTATGATTAATTGCGAAGTTAAATCTTAAGAAGATGTCAATGAGAGGAAATTATTTTTCTCAAGAACCAAATGGAAAATTATTAACTACATATGTAATGAGAGGAAATTATTTTTCTTAAATCAAGAAAACCAATGCACCTAATTATTTTATGTGTGTGCTTAGCATAGTTTGTGTGAAGAAACTATGAGCATAGTATAGCCTTTGAATTTATTGAGTGATTATACTTCGTATTCAAATTTAGACGCTAGCACCGGAGATTACCAAGAGGAAGGAGATTTCTACCCAGAAGAGGAAGAAGAAAACCTAGAGAACTACCAAGGCAAGCTAATACTCTTGCAAAGTGCAAAGCCCTCCTTGGGCAAGGCACCATGATTCTTATCTTTCTTACACAAGCCTACCCTACATTTACATCATACAAGTTTTCCTTGTTGTTTTCAAAGAGTTGAATTAACTTGATTTAGGTGAACAAGATTCTGAGATTAGCAAAGATAGTTCAAAGATAGCCAAGCAATGTAGCACCCCTCATGACTAGTGCTAGTGCTAAATTACTAAAACCTTGACTACTCTAGATGGGAACCTATGACTTGTTGAATTTGAAACTTTGAAATGATGAAGCTTTCCATTGAAGGATTTGAAGTTGAATGTGAACAAGAGAAGATAGTGATTTTTGATAAAACCATGATATTGGTTTGAATGCGATACCTTTCCAATTTCAAGTACCCCCACAATACCTGATTATGGGTAGGGCTTAAGCGGAAGTTTATACATCTTAGTATGGGTTCCCTCCGAACACACATCATAGGGGTTATGCTGAGGCTGCCTCCGTTGTTGAGAAATGATGTGAATTGAGGTGAATTATACGGCCAAGCCCGTGCAGTTCCCAGGTTAACAGTTGGTTTTCACTGGGAGGCCAAGCTCATGGGGAGAGATGCTCATACTAGGGTTTGTAAGTGAAAGGTTATGGTTGATGATCCGCGTATTGTGTTACGATGATTCGGAGATATTGACGGATGTAATCAAATGTTGTGGCACAAGTGTGCAACCTCTGCAGAGTGTCAATCTATTCGAATAGCCGTGTCCATGGTTACGGACGGTTGGAAAGGCCATACAGTTTCAGGTGTCAGATTTTGAAAATATTGATGAAATACATGGTGACTCGTTGATTTTACAACAGATGTTGTGGGAATGACACTAATGTTCCCACTTGAGTTAGCTAGCACATGAACCAACACTTGTGAACTAAAATTTGGCTTAGTCACATTAACTAGAGCTTAGTATCTTTATGTTAAATGGTTAGCACTTACTTTAGTGTTAGTTTGCGAGTACTTAAAGTACTTACGGCTTTGTCCCGGCTATTCAAATGGCCGAGTATGAGGATGAACAGAACTATCAAGACGATGACCAGGACGCCTATGACAACTAGGAGCTTTCGACGTCAAGCGTTGGCATGTGGACTACAGAGTCCCTTTATCCTTACGCTTCCGCTTTGAACTTGTGTCTGTTCGTTGATCAATAGATCAACTATTCGTGTAATATGGATCATGTGATTCAAGTTGTAAGACAATATGAGTTGTAATAAATGATGACGATACTTAGCTATTATATCTCGCAACAACAATATTCCTGGGATTGCGATGAATGATATAATAGGCATCCGGACTTAAAAATCCGGGTGTTGACAAGTTGGTATCAGAGCCATTGTTTGACCTTAGAAAACCTTAGTTAGAATGGGCGTTCATAAAAACCTAACTTTGAAATCAAAATGAAGTGAATATTTATGAAAACTTACACATACTCTTGTCTTTGAGGCTTTTTCAAAATTTGGTGGAATCAAGCTTTTTCTTATTTGAATCTACTTAAAAGTTTGCCACACTTGCTCACTCTCTCACACACCCATCTTTTTCACTTTCAGATGGAGCCAAATGAACCCCTCAACACCAAGTTCTATCAGCTTGGGAATGGTGGAGACTTGATCTTTGAGCACGACCTCAACACACTCTCGACTTCCTTGGCCGCCCCCACCCCGAGTTCCACGGGATCCAGATGAACGACCAGGTCGGAGGCGAGTTGGTGGATCATCACCGCCGACTTGAGGGGCAAGCCGGAGCCTCCCACCTCGGAGAGGATCCTCTTCTCCATCCGCGAGAGCAACTGGCTCGATGGTCTTGCACGTGGCCTTCGAGGCACTTGCACGCCCGTGGACAGAACGTGGTGCGCCACTTGCGTCCCGCACCTCGTGAGGCGTGATGCTATGGGTGTGCCTATGGCGCTGCACACACCCACAGCTGAGGCACCATGCTGAGCATCTGGATTACATGTTGTACAACACTCGAAGGAGTTAGACAACTTCCGTGCGTACGCGAATCGGACTCACCTTGCACTGATCACTCATGGCGATGCCATCAAGCAGCTGTCCAAGGACAAGCTTCGTCTGAAGTGTGCGAAGAAGGATGTTACCATTACACGCCTTCGCGCACGTATAGCGTCTCTTGAGTCCACCGTCAAGGCTCGGGAGGATCAGCTGAGAGAGATGGAGGAAGATGAGGCCGGTATCGATCTTCAGGGAGGAGACGCCTTCCGAGTGACGATGACGACTTTGAGGAGGACGAGTTCACGAGGAGGAGGACTACGCATTCCTGGAGCCAGGACCTGATGAGGTAGTCCCCATCGACATAGAGGATGAGGGTAGCCGCACTGGATCACGCGTAGGTGTGAGTTGTATCCGTCCCGTGTATCGTAGCATGAAGGGTTCTTAAAACCCTGGGTATGAGTGTGTAACCCGTCCCTTGTATCGTAGCCTGAGAAATGGTTCTTAAAACCATGGGAAGTGTGGTATGTTAGTTTGTAATGTGTTATGTGGAATGAATGAATGAATGTGAGTGTTGTCATCAAAATCATTCAAGTTTTACAAGTTTTTGAACTCACTCAAAATAAACCATAGAAAAATTCCCTCTTATCTTATAATCTTCTGTATATTCAGATGGCCCCTCCCAATCGCAACAACAATGATGCCATGATGCAAGCTGCAAACCCTGCTTCAAGACAGGGAGACGAAGAGCTGAACGTCAAGCCAACATAACAAAACCTTGCTCATCAAGGCCATGGGAATCAGGATCACCCCGGATCCAAACTTAAGAACTTCCAGAACACCAACCCTCCGGTGTTTAGCAAGACCGAAGAACCCCTCGACGCCGACGAGGCTCCAGACTATGGAGAACAACTTGGAGGTCGCCGAGTCGAAGCCAATGAGAAGGTCCTGTTTGCAACCCACTACCTTGCCGGACCAGCCCGAGCCTGGTGGACCAGCACCCGTGCCATGAACGGAGGTCAAGTCATGACTTGGGCAGATTTCAAGCTCAAGTTCAGCAAGTATCATGTGCCCCGGGTCTTATCAAAAAGATGCGGGATGAATTCGAACGAAAGGAAGGATGACGGTGGTAGAATACCGCGAGATTCCTTACACTGTCAAGGTACGCCCGATGAGACGGACACCACGAGAAGAGACCGGAGAGATTCTGAACGGACTGCATGATGAGATGCGTGTCCTAGTCAACATTCCCTTTGCCGACCTTGAAGCCCTTGTTGACTCCGCCATTCAGATGGAGGGCAAGTTGAACCAAGCTAACGAGAACCGCAAACGCCGCATGATGCACCAGAGCGGGCCCAGCAATACTCCCAAGTATCGCCCCAACTCAAGCGGAGGTTTTGCCCCCAGAAACATTAAGCCCCAGATGCAGACTTCACGCCCCGGATTCCAGAACCGGAATGGAGGAAACCCCAGGCCAGGAGGCCACCACAACCAGGCCCGGCGCTGAGGCAGTGCAACCGGTGCGGCTGCACCGGGCCCCCGATCGCTTGGGGCCTCACCCAGGTATGTTATACGTATGTAGTACAGGGCCATGTGTAGTACAGGTGCAGGTGTAGCTCATGTTTGGACAGAAAAAAACCAATCAAAATCAGCTCAGGTCTCCTTCCCTGTACGGACACATCGATAAAGGAAAGGAAACGGAATTGACTTGGTCCGGCCGGCCGGGTCGCGTCTCGCGAGGAAACTTCTCTATACGCATCGTCTTCTCCCCTGGCCTCCTTCACTTTTCCGTTTCCCAGCCCAATCACCGCTGTGGCACCGACGATTGGGCGGTTTTGAATGAATTAATGGCGGAGGAGATCACGATTCATTGATTTCCAAGAAACTTCTCTCGAATTTGCAACGGTCAGTAAAATCCTCTTCTATATATTCTTCAAGATTCGTTTGTTCTTGCTCATCCATACCGATTTGATTTGATTTGTTCTCCCCTTCTCTTTCTTATTCCCCAATCCTCATGTGCTTGAACATTGACCCTTGAGCAAGATAGAAGGTTGAAGAGATGTGGAGTGCAAACACAAGTGTAAACATAAGTGAGAGCTAAAATTTAAGCTGAAATGCAATAAGATCGTGGGTAGAGTCCAAGGTTATGTTAAATGACTAAATTTTAATTAAATTAAATATAAGAATTTTTCTCTATTGCTTGTGTATAGGGCCTTTTTTTGGTCTTGCACCGGGCCCCTGATATATTAGGGCCGGCCCTGACCACAACAACAACCACAACTACCAGAACAACACCAACAACTTCAACCGCGCGCCAATGCGAGCCCCCAACACCAACAACAACAACAACAACACCGCTCCAAGGACTGGAAGCAACGCCATTCCGGTCGCCACCAAGGACAAGTCCACCATCACTTGTTATGAGTGCGGTGTGGTGGGACACTACTCCAACGAGTGCCCCAAGAGGCTTGCCAAGCTCGCCGGCAACACCGCGCACCTGCTCAACAACAACGCCGCGTCTCCACCGGAAAGAAGTTCCCCCAACAACCCCAATAACCGCACGGTCGCCTCTTCCACATGAACGCAAGCCCAGAAGCGCCGACGTTGACGGGTATGTTTCTGTCAACTCGCCCCGAGTGTTGTTTGATTCCGGAGCATCTCATTCCTTTGTGACCGAAGACTTTGCATCAACAAGTAAAATTCAACCTATCAGTTTGAAACATGTCATGATAGTTCAAATTCCCGGATCAACCACTAAAGCCGGAAAATTTTGCAAAAATGTACCCATCAGAATACATGAAGTAGATTTCTACGCCAATCTGATTGTTTTGGGAACCAAAGGATTGGAAATAGTGCTGGGTATGGACTGGATGGCCAAACATCACGGAATGATTGATTGTGCTAAGAAAGCCATCACCATGACCAGTAGCACCGGTATCATAGTGGAACATGTCTCGGAAAGACTACCCAGAAAGTTTACCTGCAACTGAGTGTAGCCAAGCCAACTTTGGATCAGATCAGTCGTCTGCGATACTCGATGTGTTTCAGATGGTCTACCCGGTATGCCCCAGATCGGGATATCGAGTTTATCATCGAGTTTATCCCGGAACCGCACCTATAGCCCAGAGAGCCTATAGTATGAACCAGGAGCTAGTGGAGTGAAGAAGCAACTAGATGAACCTAGCCAAAGGTCTGATCCGACCAAGTGCGTCGCCTTGGAGATCACCGTTGTTTGTGGATAAGAAAGACGGTGGGCCGTTTATGTACGGATTATCGCAAGCTGAATGATGTCACCATCAAGAACAAATATCCCTTGCCGAAGATAGAAGATCTGTTTGATCAGCTGACCGGAGCCACTGTATTCTCGAAGATTGATCTCAGGACAGGTATCACCTGAAGATTCGTGCATCGATATCCCAAAACTGCCTTTACCACCCGATATGGATTGTATGAGTACAATGTCATGTCATTTGGATTAACCAATGCCCCCGCTTATTTCATGAACCTCATGAATAAGATCTTCATGAACTGGATAAGTTTGTTGTCGTTTTCATAGATGACATCCTAATCTACTCCAAGTCCGAGAAGAACATGAGCAACACCTAGAAGCTGTCCTAGAGACCCTTAGGAAGCATAAGTTGTATGCTAAGTTCAGCAAATGTGAGTTCTGGCTGAAAGAAGTAGGATTCCTGGGACATATCCTGTCTGCAGGAGGAATCGTAGATCCCGCCAAAATCAAGACCGTCGCAGAATGGAAAGCCCCAACCACCCAGACCGAGGTCCGCTTTCCTTGGATTAGCCGGATATTACCGCAGGTTTGTGGAAGGCTTTTTCAATGACCCAATTATGAAGAAGGACAAGAAGTTTGAATGGACGGACAAATGTGAAGAGAGTTTCCAACAACTCAAGCTTAGACCGACCCCACTGATCATGCCGACATCACCAAACCCTTTGACGTTGCGATGCATCCAAGATTGGTCTTGGATGTGTGCTGATGCATGAAGGAAAGGTGATATCCTATCTGTCCCTGAAGCAACATGAGCAGAACTATCCAACTCATGACCTCGAACTCGCAGCCGTAGTTTAGCACCGAAGGTGTGGCGCCATTACCTCATGGGTAATCGCTGCGAGATCTAATCTGATCACAAGAGCCTGAAGTATATCTTCACCCGAAGGAGCTGAATATGAGGCAACGAAGATGGTTAGAATTGATCAAGGACTATGATATGGAAATTCACTACCACCCGGCAAGGCCAACGTGGTAGCGGATGCGTTGAGTAGACTGCCATGTCGTTGAACTCAATGATAGCCGAGGAACAACCCAGCTTATACCAGGAGTTTGAGCAATTTAGAATGGAGTTAGTCGTGAAGGATTCCTAGCCAGCATGGAGTTACAACCCACCTTGATTGGTCATCAAGGAAGAAGGAAATGCCAGCATCAACGGAATCAAGACCCAGATAGCTGCGGGAAAAGCACCCGGATTTACCGTAGATGAAGAAGGAGTTCTTTGGTACAACGGACGCCTGTGTGTACGACTCAGAGTTGAAGCAAGTTATTCAAGGAAGCCCATGACACCTTATACTCTATCCACCCGGAGGTACCAAGATGTACCAAGACTTGAAGGAACAATTTTGATGGCATGGAATGAAGAGGAGATTGGAAGCTACATCGCCAAGTGTGATATGTCGGCGAGTCAGAACATCGAGACCCGCAGACTCGGCCCTACAGATTCCCGAATGGAAGTGGGACTCCGTAGGAATGGACTTTATCACCGGTTTGCCCAAATCCAAAGGAAATGATTCGATATGGGTAGTGTAGAGATTGACCAAGGTAGCCCACTTCATCGTGTCAAGACCACCTACCAAGGCCCAAAGTTAGCTGAGCTGTACATCTCCAGAATAGTCGCATTGCACGGAACCCCGAAGTCAATAGTGTCCGATAGAGGATCAGTTCACCTCAGAGCCGAAGGTGCATGAAGGACTCGGAACCCGTCTGAACTTCAGCACCGCTTACCACCCACAGACTGATGGACAGACAGAACGAGTCAACCAGATATTAGAGGACATGCTGAGGGCATGTGTACTGGAATATGGATCCAAGTGGGAAGACTATCTGCCATACCAGAATTCTCTTACAACAACAGCTACCAAGCGCTGATGGCCCCCTTCGAAGCCCTGTACGGAAGGAAATGCCGTACCCCCCGAATTGGTCGAGGTTGGAGAAAGCCAAGTCTTTGGACCTGATGTGCTTCGAGAAGCGAAGAGAAGGTGCACAAGATCCGAGAGTACCTCAAGACAGCTCAGTCCAGAGTTACGCCGACAAGAGACGCCGAGAGATGACCTTTGAGATCGGAGATTTTGTTTATCTCAAGGTGTCACCCCGAAAGGAATGCAGAGATTCCAACCGAAAGGGAAACTTGCACCCGATATGTCGGACCCTTCAAAGTTCTCAGCCGAGGTGAAGTCTCCTATCAACTAGAGCTACCGGAAGAAATGGCGGCTGTACACAACGTGTTTCACATCTCACTCCTCCGGAAGTGCTTAGAAGTTCCCGAGAAGACCGAGGTATTCAAGAACATCGATCACCGTTCGGTGGATATCAATCATGACCTGACGAAGTGCCGATTCGCATCTTGGAAGAAGCATACAAACCACCCGCACCCGAAGCATCAAGTTTCTGAAGATATGGAGCAATCATACTGAAGATGAAGCCACTTGGGAGCGAGAGGAAGACATGAAGAAGGAATACCCATCTCTTTAGTACCTAATTTTTCTTTTAGATCTAGGGACGAGATGTAAGGGGAAGGGTTTGTAACACCCCAAATTTCAATAAAAGAGAGAAGAAGAAATTCAGAGACCAAAATTTGAGAACCAACAAAAACTTTTCAAATTTTGCATATAGTACCCTACATAGGACTTGTGCATTTTGAGTGATATGCCATGATGAGTGTTATTTTGTGTATATGAGGAATTCCAAAACCCTAGAGTGATCAAGTAATGATCATCAACCCATTTCATCAAAAAGAGAAAGAAATCAAATATTCATAAAACCCTAAAACCCTAACATATGGTCCATGTCAAAATTGTAAAATTGACCATAGACCCATTTGATCTTCACCAATACTTGTATTATGATATTAAAGAGTAATTACAACTTTGAGAATCAAAGTAACCCCAATTAAATCAAAGCCAAGAATAAAAATATAAGCACATGAGATAATGGTCATTTTTGACTTTTATATTCTGGTTGCTACTTTGAGCCTCTCTATTTCAAAATTTCTAAACTAAACAAATCCAAATCTTTGCATGTCATCCAAGTACACAACAAGATGAACAACTTTTGTAAAGGGGACCATATCAAATTCATCTTGGACCAAGAGATAGGATCAAGCAAAGTAGAGACTTTTTATTAAAAACAAGATCACCCCATTTTCGAAATTGATCAAACCAGACCACTCCTTGACCATTTCTTGGCTCAACCCAGTCCCTTGGACCTCCCTATACCTAGCTCATGCAAGAACTCGCCATGGACACGACCAGATCATGGCCGGCCATGGCCATGCCGGCCACGTCGCCCTCCGACACGCCTCCCCCTCCTCTCTTCACCATATGCACGGCCACCGTGTCCAACGCGTGGACCACGCCCTGCTGAGATCGCCCGTGCACGCCGTCGATCGCGAGGACGCCGACAGACCCGGACGACGCGCGCCAGACGTTCTGTACGCCGCGAGCGGCATGGGCGACGTCACGGCGCACGGACGCGCGCGACACGGCCACGCGCGTTCGCCGTACCTCGCCGCCCGACCATCTCCGCGCGCCTGGTACCCTCCTCGCCACGCGGAGCTCGCCGGACAAGCGGCGTCATGCCTTAGCGCCCACGGTCGCCGGAGAGGACGAGCGCGCCCGCCACGGCCGCGCCGGTACGAGCAAGGACCCGACCACCCTATGCACCCCCTTGCCGCGCCGTTCACGCTCATAGCCTCGCCATGACGTCGTGAACACCCCGCGTCGCCGCCTAGCCCCCTAGACCCCCGGAGCGGCCGCGCCCTTGTCGACTTGCCGCAGCACCCACGGCACCCTCACGCGCCTATAAAAGGAGGCCTCCCCTCAACGATCTGAGCACACCACCATGACCACCTCTCACCACCGCTTCGCACAGCACCGTAGCCACCTCAATCGTCGCGGAGCAAGGCCAATCGATGCCTCACCGCCGAAGCTGCGGCAATCGCCGTCGATCCAGGCCTCCCAAGCGACGCCACCGCTACCAGGAGCCTCGCCGTCATCTACAACGTCGTCGAGCATACTGCCAACCCTAGCTGGAGCCACGGTGAGCCCTCCGACCCTACCTGCGCCGCCGGGCTTTCTCTCGCCGTCGACGACGACACACCTGAGCCATTAGATCACGATCTAATCCAACGCCCGTTGATCCATACCGTCGCTATTACGAGTCGCGACGGGTGGAGCCCACTGTCAGGCCCGCGCGTGCACAGATGCGTGGTGGGCTGGCCTTGGGCCGTTTTCAAATGTTTGGGCCCAGTTAGCTTCCCGCCAGCCTTTTTAATTCAAATCCAGTTTAATAAATTTAGTTTGAATTCAATACTGGACCCAATTTGGAAAGTTCATAGAATCTGTTTGGCTTGGCCAAATTTAACAAACTTTATATATTTAGAAAGCTTAGGAAATTATCTACACAATGCCACTGGTTTGAACCCTAGATCTATTATAGAATTAAAATGGAAAAATAAACAAGGCAGGGACTTTTCTGCCTTAGAATAATTATTAAAAATCAACCAAAATAGATATTTAATTAATTCCAACTCCTATAGCTCACCATTAACTTACACTAATTGTCTCTGCAAGAAAATGGTGTGGTCACTTTGAATGATCATGCCCTAGATTAATTAATGGACACTATGGCTAGTTTAGTAAGTGATATTGTCCCAAAATTATTATAAAAATCATATGGAGGATTTCCCTTCATTTAAATCTTGTCCCAAATAAGTTCATGAGATGTTTGCACCCCTGGTCCAAACACTCCTATATGAATATTTGGAGATTTAAAACATTTGGGAATTATAAAAAGGTATGAGGTGATTTACCTCATTTAAATCATTTTCTCAAATAATGATAAATGAATGTTTGACTTAGGTCAATATGAATTCAGGTATGATTAATTGGGAAGTTAAATCTTAAGAAGATGTCAATGAGAGGAAATTATTTTTCTCAAGAACTAAATGGAAAATTATTAACTACATATGTAATGAGAGGAAATTATTTTTCTTAAATCAAGAAAACCAATGCACCTAATTATTTTATGTGTGTGCTTAGCATAGTTTGTGTGAAGAAACTATGAGCATAGTATAGCCTTTGAATTTATTGAGTGATTATACTTCGTATTCAAATTTAGACGCTAGCACCGGAGATTACCAAGAGGAAGGAGATTTCTACCCAGAAGAGGAAGAAGAAAACCTAGAGAACTACCAAGGCAAGCTAATACTCTTGCAAAGTGCAAAGCCCTCCTTGGGCAAGGCACCATGATTCTTATCTTTCTTACACAAGCCTACCCTACATTTACATCATACAAGTTTTCCTTGTTGTTTTCAAAGAGTTGAATTAACTTGATTTAGGTGAACAAGATTCTGAGATTAGCAAAGATAGTTCAAAGATAGCCAAGCAATGTAGCACCCCTCATGACTAGTGCTAGTGCTAAATTACTAAAACCTTGACTACTCTAGATGGGAACCTATGACTTGTTGAATTTGAAACTTTGAAATGATGAAGCTTTCCATTGAAGGATTTGAAGTTGAATGTGAACAAGAGAAGATAGTGATTTTTGATAAAACCATGATATTGGTTTGAATGCGATACCTTTCCAATTTCAAGTACCCCCACAATACCTGATTATGGGTAGGGCTTAACTGGAAGTTTATACATCTTAGTATGGGTTCCCTCTGAACACACATCATAGTTATGTTTGAGGCTGCCTCCGTTGTTGAGAAATGATGTGAATTGAGGTGAATTATACGGCCAAGCCCAGTTCCCGGGTTAACAGTTGGTTTTCACTGGGAGGCCAAGCTCATGGGAGAGATGCTCATACTAGGGTTTGTAAGTGAAAGGTTATGGTTGATGATCCGCGTACTGTGTTACGATGATTCGGAGATATTTCGACGGATGTAATCAAATGTTGTGGCACAAGTGTGCAACCTCTGCAGAGTGTCAATCTATTCGAATAGCCGTGTCCACGGTTACGGACGATTGGAAAGGCCATACAGTTTCCGGTGTCAGATTTTGAAAATATTGATGAAATACATGGTGACTCGTTGATTTTACAACAGATGTTGTGGGAATGACACTAATGTTCCCACTTGAGTTAGCTAGCACATGAACCAACACTTGTGAACTAAAATTTGGCTTAGTCACATTAACTAGAGCTTAGTATCTTTATGTTAAATGGTTAGCACTTACTTTAGTGTTAGTTTGCGAGTACTTAAAGTACTTACGGCTTTGTCCCTGGCTATTCAAATGGCCAAAGTATGAGGATGAACAGAACTATCAAGACGATGACCAGCAGGACGCCTATGACAACTAGGAGCTTTCTGACGTCAAGCGTTGGCCTGTGGACTACAGAGTCCCTTTATCCTTACGCTTCCGCTTTGAACTTGTGCGTTCGTTGATCAATAGATCAACTATTCGTGTAATATGGATCATGTGATTCAAGTTGTAAGACAATATGAGTTGTAATAAATGATGACTGTGATACTTAGCTATTATATCTCGCAACAACAATATTCCTGGGATTGCGATGAATGATATAATAGGCATCCGGACTTAAAAATCCGGGTGTTGACATAACCCTTTTACAAGAAGGAGGTGGAAGTGTAAGAGGGGTGCTATGTATGCATGGGTCCGCCCCGTGGGTAAGTTGGACATTAGTCGAATTTGGGCCAGGTTTTTTTTACATCTAAGCTTTCTATCGTGGAGAGTTAAATTCAATTAGCAACTCTGGTTCTTTGTTGTTGTCTTCATTGTTTGTACGATGCATGCATTTGCTTTTCATGCAGCATGTGTTTTTACCCTATTTTGTTGCATAACCAAGATTTTTTGTTACATGGTCATGTTTGAATGTCGCAATGACTTTGGAAGATCTTTTGTATGGTCATGGGGAAAGTTCTTCAACATTTTTGCATCAGATACAAAAATTCCATGCTTGAAGCGACCGGTTTTCCTTCTACCGTGGCTTAAGTCAAACAAGACATATGCGCGACGCTGCTCTTTTTCCTATTGATGCCTTGCGGTGACATTATTATTTTGGTATATTGATTTAACTACTCAATTATCTATTCTAACTTCCAATTCAAACCTTCACACCTTTCAACTTGTTTTTTCCGCATCTTAGTTTTTGGATTATTGCATATTTTGTAAAACTTGTCTGATTATACACCACTAATGTACATCGAAATGTTTCAAATTGATCCTGATTTCCTTGGGTAGACTGAGCCTGATAATAAAGGCGTGCGCACGTTGCTTTACACCGTTCTCCCCGGTAAGAAAAAGAATGCAGTACATGGGGCTGGACAGCGCACTGAGACATGATTTACTTGGGGCGGGCGAGGTTACACGAGAACATCAACGGCAAGTTTCGGGAAAAAAACAGCGAGAAGAAAAGAATATGCCGTTTGGGTTTAACTTCTGGAATCCAATGCTCCCACTTCTACAGTGTGAACGTAGTCATGTTAAAGCGCGGTTGCTAAATTACCCACTGTAAACAGTAATAATCGAAATTCTCCACTCGTTTTACTCTACACGAATATTAAAGCGCGGTGATTAGACGCACGGTGACAACAATTTCGAAAATATCCGCAGGTTTTTACCGTCCTGCCCTTCTCCAATCCCGAGAAAGCTGTTACGTTCGAAAGCCAGGGCAGAGCCAGCCCACCGTCGCGCAGCCACTCTCACGTGAAAGGATCAGACCGGAACCCGGACCCCCCGCTACCGCATCCCAGCCGTCCACGCAGGCCAGCTGGCGGGCTATGCCTCAACAGACGGTCAGGATGGACCCACGCAGCCCCCGGCGCTTCGCTTAGCCTTGACGGCTCCTCCGGCTATATAACGCCGCCACCCGCTCTCCCCCGGCTCCATTCCGCTCCGCCTCCACCCACCCACAGCCAACAAACCCTAAGCCAGCGCGCGAGAGCGAGAGAGATCCAGCCATGGAGGGGCCCCTGCTCCGCCGCCTCCTCCTGGTGGCCGGGCTGCTGGCGGCGCTGCTCCCGGCCGCCGCCGCCACCTTCGGGCCGCAGCCGGGCGCGCCCTGCGAGCCCACCCTCCTCGCCACCCAGGTCTCGCTCTTCTGCGCGCCCGACATGCCCACCGCGCAGTGCTGCGAGCCCGTCGTCGCCGCCGTCGACCTCGGCGGCGGCGTCCCCTGCCTCTGCCGCGTCGCCGCCGAGCCGCAGCTCGTCATGGCGGGGCTCAACGCCACCCACCTCCTCACCCTCTACACCTCCTGCGGAGGCCTGCGTCCCGGTGGCGCGCACCTCGCCGCCGCATGCCAAGGTACGCGCAACACATCCCTCTCCCTCCCTACCTCCCCCTCTATCTCGGCGCGCGTAGATTCAGTGCTCCTTCTGCGTTCTCCTCGGGCTGTAGATCGATGGTTCGGGAGTTTCTGGTGTTCCATCCATGTGCTTCGTTTTTTGCTCGCTCCTTGTCCTGGATCTGCAACCGCACGCGGAGTGGGGTTCTCGCCGTTTGCCATGACGAGCAACCCGGCCTCGCGTACGGCGCCTTAGTTTTTTTCCCCTTGGGCACTGCTGATCGTACGCGCTCGCATGAGATCAAGCAGTGCCTGCGGAGTTTGCTCTTTTTTTTTCGGATTCGCGGTTCGATCCTTCATGATTGCAGCGAGTTATTCGACACCTTTAGTTTCTAGCGTGTGCTCGGACAATTTCAGGATCGAGGAGCCCTCTTCAATCTATAGGGTTTCCGCTTGATCCTGTAAGATCCAGCGCCATGCAGAGGTCCTGCCTGCTGCTCCAGAGTTGTTTTTCGTTATGTTGGCTGATTCTTTCCATCGCTCCATCCGTGAGTTGCAGCCTTTTATTTTGCTGTTCCGCTTCGTCTCTTCCTTATTTTTTCGATTGTTACCCTTCGGTACTTCTGGCATGGCCATGGATGGCGCCCCAAGTTCTATTGAGGAATAATTCATTCCGAGACGAACATCGTCAAGATCTGGGAGCGGGCCATCGGTTTTCTGCTGTCGTTTAATCACCCGATCTCTGCCATGCTTGGTTGCTTAGTTTGAAGCCAGAACGCATCTGCTCTTTTTCTGCGTTATCTCTCTGCCATGCTTGCGGTAATTCTTGGTCAAAACCCTTCTGCCGAAGCCAGAGCAAAGGCTGCTTCGCGTGATCTTTCTCTGCCTTCCCGGGTCGGACGTTCTTCGCTTCATGCCCCACGTGATCTCCGAGCCAGGGCTCAGCGTTTTCCATGTTGATTTCTGGTCCCTGCTGGTTTTCCTAGCCTTCCTCTCCTGTCTGCAGGACAAACCACTTTTCGACAGCATCGGTTTTCTCACTTCGTTGCGTGGCGTTCTCGGCGTGCGTCTGTGTGTGTCTAACGAAGCTCGTGCTTCGCTAGTCATGGATCGGTCTTGGCGACTGCTCTCTGGCCGTCTGGCAGAAGCAGATAGCAGGCTGCTGCATGCAGCTTTAACTGAACCGGTCCTCTTTTTTTCTGATACTTTTTCTTGCCTGCTACTCGTTTCTTGGTGCGCACGTCACCACGCAGTTACCTTTTGTTTGCTGTGATTTTCGAATTTTGAAATACGGCAGAGGTATCAGCACTAATTAACGCTGCTTGTTGCTGTACACAGGACCCGCTCCCCCCGCCGCCATCGTCTTCGCCCCGCCGCCGTCTCCCGCGCCTCGCCGCAAGCAGCCAGCACGTATGTGAAGATCCATCCTCCCGTCTCATTCTCGTACGTTGCTGGGTGTGTTATCATCTTAATTTACTCATGCGGCACCCGCTGGTGATTTCTGTATGTTGTGCAGATGAGGCACCTCCCCCGCCGCCGTCGACCGACAAGCCGTCCCCGCCGCCTCAGCAGCGCGACGGCGCCGCCCACGCCAAGGCCGTCCCCGCCGCCCCGGCTACATCCCCGCTCGCGCCCACTGCTGCCATCGCCCCGGCGGCGCCCCAGCCACCGCACTCCGGCGCGTCGTCCGAGGGGATCACCTGCGCCATCCTCATCGTCATCCTCGGCATCATCATCTGGAGCTTCCGCCAGCACTGAGGCGCGTCCCCTGCCCCAAGACTATGATCCAGTTACATGTTTTCTCGCCATTTGGTTCTGTCTCGAGTCCGTAAAAGACAGGTGGATCTTGAGATTTCTTCTGCATTGCGCGTAGTGGTAGCTGGTAGCAGTAATGTCCGTGTGTCCTCGTCTGCGTAGTTCCTCTAGTGTTTGTGATCGATCGGTACTGGCCTGGCCAAGGCGTGGTCAGAGGTGAACATTTTGGGTCTCATGATTGCTTTGCTCTAGTAAGATGAACCACTGCTATGTGATCGACATGATCTGAATCTGAGTCACTCAATTGATGCAATTTTGCTTGCTTTCTGCTCATGATGTGATGATGCTATTGTTCAGTTGCTCGATCTCTGTTGATTCCTTTGATTTGTTGAGTATACCAGTTTAATTAGCTTTGTTCTGTGGCTATGTGAGCTATGAATTGCTTATCATGATGCCTCTATCTTGCTCTCCTCTGAATTTCCCTCCACTAATAGCTCTCCTCTGATTTGTGGGTTGCTTCTTCTCTGGGATGT
Organism: Lolium multiflorum; assembly: GCA_030979885.1. NCBI lineage: Eukaryota > Viridiplantae > Streptophyta > Magnoliopsida > Poales > Poaceae > Lolium > Lolium multiflorum. The sequence goes on along the minus strand of JAUUTY010000589.1, from coordinate 101,964 downwards.
ACAGATGCTTTTGTTCATCTGCTCGATCTGTGATCTTTCCTTCGATCTGTGGAGTAGCAGTTTAGCTTTGTTCTGTGGCAATATGTGTGCTATCAATGCCTATGATGCCTCTATCTTTCTCTTTTTTGATTTGTGGGGTGCAGTTTAGCTACTGCCTCTGGCCCTGTTATGTTATATTTTCTGCATTATTCATATGTATACTGTGGGTACAATCTGTGAATGGAGTTGTGAAGCAGAAGTGTTCACAGAACAGGAGTTGGCCTCATGATTTTTCCATGTCAGTACAAATACAGGGTGCGGTTTTATTTGATCCCGGTTGTTTCCTGTTGTCTTCTCAATCCCTTCAACATTTGATACAAGGAGAACATCCTTTCAACATTTGATACAAGGAGAACCCAGGGGAAATTTAAGGGCGAGCAGCTACTTGGAAGCTACTACCTCTGTCCGTATTTAATTGACGCGTGAGATGCGGATACATAAGCTACTTTGTTTGTACATCGTGCGTCAATTTAATCCGAACGGAGGGAGTAGCTCCTAGTCAAACAGAGTCCTCTGGTGTTTGAGATATACAATGCTTTGTAGCTTCTGTAGTTCACTCGAAATTCGGTGTGATGACCTTTTCGTCAATTAGTACTATGCAATTGCTCGCCCTGTGATTACCTTTACCTCTGGCCCCTCCATTTCTCTGGTGGCTCACTATACCCTTGGCCAAAGAATTGAACTGTCACAACTGCTAGCTAGGAAGGACGCTAGTGTCATATGGATGTGCTAGTAGCTGGCTTGTTGTTTTGGAAGTTGAACTTGTGTTAGGAACAAGTGAAGACGATACTGAAGACTCCATTGATCTTACAGAAAAAAGGGAACATGATGCTTTGGAAGAACCTTTAGATTAAAAGATGGCACTATAGAAAGGGTTGGCAATGATAAAAGAACATCTTGATTAGGATTTAGATGGCGTTTGATAATCTATTGAAGGAAGTGTCGAGGGATCCGTGAGGAAATATCTGATGAAACCAAGTTATGCTAAAACGTACATTCAAACTTTATTTTTTTAAAATATAAAAAGAATACAAACTTATTGTTGAGGAGGTGATCATGTACGCAAGTAAATTTCAAGTTCTAATCCAGATCCATTTTGAAGGCATGACAAACATAATTCATCAAAGAATAGTCACAAAAGGTACAACATTACTGTTCATGCATAATATTATTTCCTCTTGCCTCCAAAATGAATGTAAGTTTTATCTTAAACTTAACATGTTATAGAACATCTCCTTTGAACATAAGGTATTACTTGTGAATTTTTGAAACTTCCAATGTGCTTTGCACGAAGTTTTTCATTGTTAGTTTGCTTCCATTGGATGCTTTCTTATTAGAGAGGCCACTCACTTTTTACCTGCAATCCCAAATAAAAAACACATTTTGCAAAAAAGGGATAAAATTCTAGGGTCTCTAGGAAAATAATGGTGTCCCACGAAGTACCACACCAGAATAATAATATAAAAAGGCTAAAAATGAGGAGCATATTCTGGAATAGCATACATTTAATTAATGAACATAACCTCGATTTTGTTGGTGTCTTAGAACCCATATAAGGATTTTTTTATTCATTCACCCGAAATAAATTTGCGCCTGGCAGGATTTCCTTTGGATTTGAATCCACCTCATGGTTAGTCAAATTGCAATGCATCCTTATATATATGGAGGTTGGTTTTCATGAAGTTCATTGGTTGAGACGTTAATAAATTTTTTTCAAGAAGAACAAAAAAATAAGAACAATTTTCAACCTCTTTGCTCTTACCTTTTCAATGCAGTTGTTGGTAGTTTATAGTTGTGCGGAATCAAATTGACCTGAAGGAAATAAGGTTGGGTAAACTTACCAGATAGTCCAAACCTTTTAAAATTGGATCGAGTACTCATGGCACTGACTGAGAACAAGAGTTTCCTCTAGTCAATGTGTGATCTCTAGAGAATTTTCTCTCAGGCCATACGTTGTTACACCCAGATGAGGTCATGGCATACCATGCGGGTATGACCTATTATTTTTACCATGCCCTACCAAACCTCCTTCGAATGATTTCTGACAAACCCGCTAAGTGATTCTTGTGTGGTAGCCGCTCCCCACGTTACATCAATCTCCAACTGGACAACACTACCCCCATGTGAATGATGTGACTGCCTGGAGAAATGAGACAACATGTACGTTACATAGACATTGTTGGGCCGGCCCATTAGAAAAATACCCCTCGAGATGCTCCCTCTCACTTTGTCCTACCCCTTCTCGTTCGCCATCTTCTTCTTCCTCACACCATGGATGTAAATGTGGAACACGATCTTATTAACTTGACTCACATAGAGAAGGATCTGCTTTTAAATCAACATGTCTAGGCATGATCTACTCACCAAAAGCTCAGCAAGTTTTTTTTTATCTACTAGTAAAATAGGAAAATGAATTCCCCTTCCCCCCTTACCCGTTTAGTAAAGATCATGGTGAACAAAGACTACAGAAGAAACACTAGGCATGCCAAATCTTGGGCCAGTAAAAACCATATAAGTACAGTATGGTTATAAGAGACACAAACTAGGTAGCTATAGAAAATGGATATAAAGCCATTTATTTACATAGGAAACTACTAAATCGCAACCTGCCAACTAAATTGAAACATGACTACTATCAAACCTACTATCTCCTCCTGTTGTACACAATGTCCTCCATCCATACACTTCATGTTTCTTTAAGGCTTCTTGTTCATGAGAACATTGTCTTGCTAGCCTGTCCTCATTGACTACCAATATTAGGTCCAATCTTAGGAAAAAGAGCCATAGTTTTGATGTTCAAATTACAAGGTTTATGTATTTGTGGTTGCGTGTTGGAGAACATATGACTGTTCATGGGCATGCTGATGTGGAAGGTGAAGCAATGCTAAATCAAGCCGTCAACATCAACGATGCCAAACAACAGGTGGTTCGCTTAGTTGCCAATTTTGGGTTGGTTGACTTGATACAATTTTAGTGAGAAGCTTTAACGTTTGTTTGTTGTGGTAACTAGTAAGTGAGACTAAAAATAAAAATAAATGATAGATATGCAAAACTCCAGTGCACTAAAGAGAACATTGAACTTTGTGCTGGATCTGAATAGAAAATGCATTCATTGGAAAGTGAGATTGTTACATACACAAAAAATCAAAGGTGGGTGTCTCCTCCCAATAGAACAAGGCAAATACATGTTCATTCATGAACTCCCATCATCAATTCATGCCGTTGATGGCAACAAAACTACAAACGTTCACCAATTCAATGGGACTCCAAGCGTCAAGTGATGCAATAATTAGTGTTTCTTTTCTCATAAGGGTGTCTCGAGGGTTTATATCAAACTCATGGCGAAAACGGTGGTTCTATCTTCTATCCTCTTCAAACAACCTGAATTCTACACGAATTTTTTGTGTGTCCTCGAATCAACTGAGGTGTTTGGCACGCACAACAGTATAAGTAATGCAAAACAAAACGAAATAACATAAACAAATTATGCAAAGTGATTTTGTATTTTATGAAATTATGAAGTGTGGAAATAAAAAAAATAAGCAAATTAAAGTGTGTATCTTGTTGTTTAAAATGGACCGGGTTCATGTTTCACTTGATATCTCTCTCTCTCTCATACATGGTGGCATGGATAAATTACTCGGTAACAAGCAACAAGTGACACAATATTATGTTGTTGGTAAGCACTCATATGGACATCACGTACTAGCATAGAGATGATGCAAAACATCTCACTAATACTACCTTGGTAGGGGAAAAATATCAAACCAAGATTAAGAATAAAAAGAGTATTTCCTTAAGAACTTTGGGATGAAGTTGATTAACAAAAATACCATCACTACTATAGAGAGATACTAAGGACACCCTCTATGGTAAAGACAACGAGACAAGCCATACTTAAACGAGCAACATGATATGGGTTCTCAAAATTTTCAGCTGGCTGGGCAAAAGAAAATATCCGTCCAGTGACAGGCATTTATATGTGCCCGTCTGATCCCCACAAGTATAGGGGATCGCTGAAATCTTCGATCGGAAGTATTACCCAAATTTATAGTTCGACTCAAGGGGAACACAAGAATACCAATAAGACCTTAGAAATTGAGACATCAGTCTCAATCACACTTGTATATTAATAAACTCACAAAGCATGTGGTGATTTTATAGCAGTTGATTCAAAGCTGTAAAAGAAAACAGTAAATAAAAGCAGCAGATTTTCCGTTTTTCACCGGAATAAATAATGTGAAACTTTTAAGGGCTAAAAGAGTAGGCATGAGGAAGAAATGGGGTAATGTATGAATGATATTGATCATGTAATGTAATCCAACTAACATATAATTCATCTCTAATTCAGTTGTGTGTAGGTGTGTGATCCAAATATAGTTATGTGTACTAACTAAGAGAATTTGCATAATATCTTTTGTCCTGCTTGCCCATTTTACTGGGGCCAACTTGAAACTACAAGAAACTAAGGTCTATCCTTTCGAATAGACCAGAACAAAGCATTAAGATTCATGAACACATATAATCCTTGAACTATCACATCTTCCCCGTATTTTTCCCTATGTGTCACCTTAGGGATTCGCAGGGTCAACATAATAACAAGTAATACACTTTGCAGATAAATACCAACGTCATATATATGATAAAGCAATATATGTTCAATACTGAAATCATGTCACTCGGGCCCTAGTAACAAGCATTAAACATAGCAAAGGTGTACCAACACTCATACATAAATATCTTCAAGACGAACACCTAAAATGTCGATACATATGGAGGATTACCTGATCAATCTTATCCAAAACCCATCCACCTCTTAAGCATACAGAGAACTACTCACTCATGGTGATGGAGAGTGAGTCCATGATGGTTGGTGATGATGTCGGTGGCGATGATGATGAAGAAGCCCTCGAAATCCCTCTCTCCAAGGTGGAGAGCAGGATCAATCTGGCCCCCGTAATGAATATTGTGGTCTCGGCATCGCTCTGTTTCGCTAAACATCGTGTCGTTCCAGGGGGTAGGTTTTTAGGGTATATAAGGCACCACATGAAGGGGAGAGGCGAGACGGCGACCGAGGGCCAAACGGGCCTGGGTTGCGCGCCCAAAGAAGTAGGGCGCGCCACCAGGCCTCGTTTGGGCCTCGTGGCTCCCCTCTCGTGATCCAAAGCTCTAGTTCCTTCCTTTTCATGAAAAACTCCCGTGGCATTTTTTTCTGATTTTATTTCCTACGAAAACTTGACAAAAAGGAGACTTTGCTAAAAACAACATCAAATTCAGCAGTTTTCTTCCAAGTATGGTGAGATTCCGGAGTAAATCATTGAGCAAAGTGCTTGAAAAAGTAGATATATTTAAGATGTATCATCGTCACTAACATATTTTCCCTTTTAGGCGACCTTCACAAAAAATGCCCAGTAACAACCTCTTTTATGTGCTTGTCACTACTGTGCATGTACTAGAGACGTGCTTATACTAGCCCATCACTAGTGTTTGTACTAGTGACAAGCATGATTTTGCCTCTCACTAAATGCCAGGTGGCTATAAGCCTTTCTGTAGCAGTCAGCCCATACGTGCATCTATAAGATCCCCACTCTCGTCTCTCTCACTCACAGTCTCTCCCAACCCTATCCGCGCACTCTATCGCACCACTTCACACGCTTCTGATGGTGCACTCCCGATGCGTCGGCTTGAGGCAGGACACCGCATCTTCCTCCGGCAACCATGGCGGCGCACGCCGTAACAACCCTGGCTGCAAGCCTTCCAGCAGTTGCTCTGCCCTTGAAACATTTGTCCCCTACGCCCCTCCCCTCTCGAGCAGACCCCGCCTCCAGCCACCCCTATCTCTTCCTCTTCCTCTTCCTCCCTAGAGCTAGAAGATTCAAATTTGGTGGTCAGGTGCCTCCTTTCTCGCGCCGCATTCAAGCACTAGCGCATCAATGATGTCTTTCAAGCGGCAGAATGTAGAGGGTTGTCCGCATCTCCGCCGCGGAGCACCATAGCTCTCGTTCTCTTCTCCATGGCCCGAGTCTAGGGCCATAAGCGGCGGCTTTTAAAGAGTAGTAGTAGTGGTAGTGGTCCGATGAGGAGGAGTACTCATAGTCCAATGATAGCACCTCCGGGGCCTTGGCTGGAAGAGGTAAGAGACCCGCCTCGCCTAAGGTAAAACCCTATGGATAAGAACATCATACTTAGAGTGGATTTTTTGCGGGGAATACTTAGGGTTGATTAACTATATATTGTGTTAGTTTAGTTCTCAGATTTTGCAGTGCTTAGTTTAGTTTTGCCATGTTTTATTTCTAAGACTATGATGTGTAATTATATATTTGTAATTACTATTAGTTAACAATGCATTCTATTAGTTTAGTAATATGATTTTCCGCTATTTGGTCCTTAGATTTTAGAAAGGATTCAGTGCACCCGGGTGCCAATGCTCCTGTTTCTATAATATTTAAAAATTATACCTATGTGTTTCCAGAAATCATAAATTCTATTCCATAAATACATACACATGTACTGAATACTCGTGTAAATTTTTGGTAGAAATTGCGTTATATTTTGAGCTAAGGAAAAATAACAAATATATATGGATGGAAAATTTAGATGTCAAAAATTTGTCTTTTTCGAACAGCTCAAAATAAAAAATATTTTCATCCAAAATTTACATTGTACCTTTGGATTATTTATATATATGTGCAAATTTAATTTCAGATTTATTTTGGAATCAATAAAATATTTTAATCAAATACTGGAAGCACTGGTGCTCACGTGCCAAAGAGACTTTTCGCTAGATTTTGCTCTTTTTAGTTGAGTTCTGGTTTTTTTAGTTCCAAGACTTTGTAATTACTGATAGTGAACAATGTATTTTGCTAGTTTATTTCTAAGATATTTAGTAAAGTTTGTGCTATGCACTTTGTCATTCTGAGATTTTTCTTCGTTTAGGTTCTAATTGAGACTTTGTGAAGTGTATTTTTCCACTTTAATTGTTTAGTACTACCTCCGTCCCACTTTACAAGTCATGCGCATATTCTTAGATCGCTAATTTAACCAACGTAACTCAAGATATGTACTACAAAACATATATAATTAGAAAGTTTATATATTGTATTTTTTAATGGTATAATTTTTATAGTAGAATTCTTATGTATAGTCAGGCGGCCGACTGAGAGAAAAAACCGATCTAGGGAGTGGAAATGGGACTCTCTAGTGTAGCTGATCGGTCGATTGGTGGTCAAACCTTAACTATGAGAAAAATGAAAATATAATTCTTTTGGCGGAGACAGAATCAGAAGGCGAAACAGACGCGAAAAATCAAAAATTCCGTTTCATGATAATATGAAATTTCTGTTTTAGGGTTTGATGTGCATGACCCAATCCAACAACCCTAATATGTGACCTTGTCAATCTGAACCATCAAAGCGGCCATCCCAAAATAGACACGAAGTAAGCGAAAAGTGCTTTTAGCTCACGGTTAAAAAAATAATATTTTTACATGTTATAAAAAATCATGAAAATAATTCTCTAGATTACCATTGATACATCCCACAATCATGAAAAATCCCAATCCGAAATTCTTTTTATTTTGACCTGGACAAAAATAACAAATTCTGATATGTTTTGGAGATTTGAAAATGACTACTCAGATCTACAATTTTGTCATTTTTATGTAGCTGAAAATATTATTTATTTGAAATTGTTTTTTTGCCCGTTTGTGGGATACATCATTGACTATGTGTGGATTTTTTTCCAGAATTTTTTACAACTCAAAACTATTATTTTTAATTTTTTTAAAAAACGAGATCACTGGTGCCCATGTGCACCAAATCTCTGGCCCGAAGTAAGCCTTTCATTTGTTCTAGGAAACCTTTACGTTTCGACCCTTCCCCTAGTATATTGAGTAGCCGTGCTAGATTTAGAGAATAAGCTTGTTGGTTCCTGTGTTGCTTGATTTTTTCCTTCAAGATCTAAGCGATCTCTATTTGTTTTCGGGGTTTCTGTATTCTCTTCGGCTTCTGAAACAAAAATAATATTGCACCACTCGGTTCCGCTTGTTTCCACACCATTTTTATCCCTAGTTCGAGCGGAGATGGACGCCGGGGCGGCGGCCCTGGACTTCCTTTGGCAACTTCGGCGGATGTTATTAACTCCGTTCCGTCGTTGGGTACTCTATCTGTTAAGCCTTAGCGAAAATTGCGGTCTTCTGATATGATCGGGGGTTTTGTGCTGCTGTATTACCGGTCTGATCTGTGGATCCTGCAAGTTAAGACGCTCCAATTTGAATATGAAATTGAGAACCCATTCCTTGCAAAAACAGCTAGGAAATGAAATCTCAATTTCGAAAAAGTCAGGAAACAAAATCTTCCTCTCATTGGTATCGGCTCAGAATGAACGATTCCTTTATCAAATTGAAGAGTTAAGAGCTAGGCCGGACGTTCTAGTCGGGCAGTGCGTCTAGCGCCGAGATTTCTCTGTACCTGGCAGGCTACTAGGCTAGCACCGCAATACACTGAACCAGCACCGTCGTTGTGCACCACGACAGGCCACACCCAAGCTGGAACGCACCGTGCCGAAGGGAGGATAAGCACGGCCGCGGGACGTGGCGACCCGCCTCTTTCCTGCCGCGCTGCGTCCCTCCACGTAGCCGCGCCACCGTGCCACGCACAGCGGCGCGCGAGCTACAAATAAGGTGCCTGAAGCTCCACTCCCAGCAGCAGAGCTAGCTAGCAACGAGTAGCGACCAAGGAGCAACCATGGCGATCAGAGCGACCATCCCACTCCTCTTCCTCCTCGCGTCCGGTCTCCTCTTCGCCGCGGCCGTCGGGACCTCCAGGGAGGAGGAGAGCAGGCGCGGCGAGCACTCGCTGCGCGAGTGCCAGCAGCGGTGCGAGAGGGACCGCCCGAGCTACCAGCACGCCCAGTGCGTGCAGGACTGCAGGGAGCAGCAGCAGCAATGGGAGCACGAGCAGAGCCACGGCCACGGCCGTCACGGCGACCCTGAGCGTGAGCGTGAGCAGGAGCAGGGTCGCGGCCGTCGCGGCGACCGTGAGCACGAGCAGGAGCAAGGTCGCGGCCGTCGCGGCGACCGTGAGCGTGAGCAGGAGCAAGGTCGCGGCGACCGTGAGCAGGAGCACGAACAAGGTCGCGGCCGTCGCGGCGACCGTGAGCAGGAGCAGGAGCTAGGTCGCGGCCGTCGCGGCGACCGTGAGCGTGAGGGGCAGCAGGAGCAGGACAGCCGCCGTCCGTACGTGTTCGGCCCGCGTAGCTTCCGGAGCATCGTCCGGAGCGACCAGGGCTTCATCGAGGCCCTTCGCCCGTTCAACGAGGAGTCCAGGCTCCTCCGCGGCATCAAGAACTACCGCGTCGCCATCATGGAGGTCAACCCACGCTCCTTCGTCGAGCCGGGGTACACCGACGCCGACGGCATCGGCTACGTCGCCCAAGGTACGTACTATGTCTGCACGCACGGCATCGGCATCGGCATCGGCATGTTTCATGTATCTTGCACACGTGACTTGCGCAGGCGAGGGGGTGCTGACGGTGATCGAGAACGGCGAGAAAAGGGCCTACACAGTCCGCCAGGGCGATGTCGTCGCGGCGCAGGCCGGGTCGATCATGCACCTGGCCAACACCGACGGCCGGAGGAAGCTGATCATCGTCAAGATTCTCAACACCATCTCCGTGCCCGGCCAGTTCCAGGTACAACTTTCTGCCTAGCTCACTATCTTTGCCGCCCAAAATTCGAATCATGTACGCGTACTGACTGACACGTGGATATACACTGTGGCATATGCAGTATTTCTTGGGCGAGTCGCTCGTGTCAAGCTTGAGCAAACGCGTCCAGAGAGCTGCTTTCAAGGTACGCGCACACAATCTACGAATTATTACATATACACAGATCGCGCGTGTTCCCGTGAAACGTTTCGTGGAGAACTCATGACTTGTTTGTCAATCGACATCCATGGTTGCTCCTGACAGACTTCGGAGGAACGGCTGGAGAAGCTGTTTGGGAGGCAAGGGAAGAAGCAGGGGTTCATCGTCCGCGCCTCCCCGGACCAGGTCCGGGAGCTGCGTCGCCAGGCGTCCGAGGGCGGCCAGAGCCACCACTGGCCGTTCGGCGGCGACTCGCGCAGCACCTTCAACCTCCTGGAGCAGAGGCCCACCATCGCCAACCGCCATGGCCGCCTCTACGAGGTCGACGCCCGCAGCTTCCGTGCCCTCGCCGACCAGGACGTCCGCGTCTCCATTGCCAACATCACCGCTGTGCGTGACGCTTCCGATCCATTATGCAATTAATCGCTGCCGCCTCTGTCAATTGGTTTCTGATGAAACTGTTCACGTGCTTGCATGTCTCGATCGGCAGGGCTCCATGACCGCGCCGTTCTACAACACGCAGTCCGTCAAGATTTCCGTGGTGCTGGAGGGTGAGGGCGAGGTGGAGATCGTGTGCCCGCACCTGTCGCAAGACAGTGAGCGCCACCAACAGGGTCAGAGCGAGCGGGAGCATCAGCAGCGAGGACATGGCAGCGAGTCGGAGTCTGAGTCGGAGCAGCAGCAGCAGGAGAAGTACCAGACGATCCGCGCGCGCGTGTCCCGCGGCTCGGCGTTCGTGGTGCCTCCCGGCCACCCCGCCGTTGCAATCTCTTCGTCCCGCGCCAGCAGCAACCTCCAGATCGTGTGCTTCGAGATCAACGCCCAGAAGAACGAGAGAGTGTGGCTCGCCGGCAAGAACAACGTGCTCGGGAAGCTAGACAGGCCCGCCAAGGAGCTGGCGTTCGGCGCGCCCGCGAGGGAGATTGACGCGGTGCTCGAGGCCCAGCAGGACGAGGGCTTCCTCGCCGGACCAGAGCAGCAGCAGGGGCAGGGGGAGGAGGAATGGCGCCACCGCGGTCGTGGCGAGGAGGCGGTGGAGAGTTTCCTGAGGATGGCAACCGGTGCTTTCTGAAGCTGCCAGACCGGTGACAGCGTGACAGTGAGTGAGTGAGTGAGTGAGCGAGCGGGAGCCCGAGCAGTTTAATAAGATCTGGACTTGTATGTAATCTACGTGGGAGTAGAATAAATAAGAGTTATAACTTCCGGATCGAAAAGTACTTTTGGCTTTTGGCTTCCGAGTTTCAGTGTTCTTGCTATTTAACAAAAATAAAAAAAAATATGTTTATTAGTTATTAAAAAATCTAAAAAACAATTTTGTAGAATGTCAATGATACATCTCACAATCATGTAAAATCTCAACCAAAAATTCTTTTTTCTTCGTGCTAGAAAAAAATAGCAAAATCTGATAAGTTTTTGGAGATTTGAAAATGACTACTTAAATCTACACTTTTCTCTTTTTCGTGTAGCTTAAAATATAAAATATTTGAAATTGATATTTTGCATTTTTTGGAATACATCATTAGCTATATGCAGATTGTTCTCAAATTTTTTTAAACTCAAAAATATGATTTTTGATTTATTTGAAAAACGAGATTACTCGTGCCCATATGCACCAAATCTCTATCCCGTCCAGATACACTATCTTGTCTTGGATGTGCTTTTTTCATACACAAAACTGTTAGGCCATCTCCAACAACCCGCATTTTGATCCGCCTAGGTCCAGATACAGCGGACAGAACAAACGCCGCGGTTTGAATGCAGGTGACAACGGACCCAACAGCGGTCCCCAAATATCCACGACCGCTAGGTAATTTTTTTATAATTTCATAGTTACCATTACCGGCAACAAATATTGAGCAAATAATTCGCTATAAAAGATAGAAACTAAATTTGCAACATGAATAGTTCAAATACAACTAGCCAACAACTCTGATGTCGCATGACAAGTCTACCTGTCGCAACTCTGATGTCGACACGATGGAGGGACACGACAAGTTGAACTTGTCGATTGACAGTTAACTTGTCGGCGACAAACCTCGACTTGTCTAGGTCAGCTAGTCGAGCGACAGGTTATAAGCCTAGGAAATAAATTGTTTTCTTGAAATCCTACAACCCATAAACTGGTCGTGTCTCCCTCCCCCAGCCGCCTCTCCCCTGGCACCCATCCCTTGTCGCTGCCCCTCCTCTGGCCACCACCGGCTCGCCGGCGTCATCACCCCCACCTCACCCGCCTCTTCCCTCGGTCGTGACCCCTCCGGAAGATGCACCGCCGCCTCCTCCGCCTCTCCCCTACTCGGCAGCACTAGGTAAACGGTTTCCCCCACTCTCCCCTGCTATAGCGTGCTCTCACATGTCTTCCCTACCCTGCTCTCCTTGGTGGTGTGTTGATTACCTTATCAATGTTTTCTTCTTGCAGCATATCAGCAATTCACCATGGCAACACCAGCTGAAAACGCTCCCCAATATGACCCATTCAAGGATCCTATGAGGAGGCTAGCGAAGTCCAAGGACCCAGGATGGAAGCATGCGTTCTGGCCGGATCTTGAGGACAAGTACAAGCCCCAATGCACTTTGTGTGGGAAGATAGCCCCTTATGGAGTTTCTAGGTTTAAGAAGGACCTTGCCGGGGGTTTCTCTATTGTGGAGAAATGCCCCAAAGCCACTCTAGAAATAAAAAAAGGAGTTTCATGAAATTCGGAAATCCCGTGCATAGAAGTTTGAAGTTATGGACCTTGATGGTGGCAAAGAAGAAGATGTTGAAGGAGATTAGGGTATATCAAGCTCAAAGGTGGCAGTCGGCAAGCTCAAGGGCATCTAACAACTCAGAGAAAAGGATGGCAGGCGTGACTTCTTATGTGTCTGCCGCATGTGAGCCAAAGAGGCAAACGAAGTCCATTGCTGATGAGCTATATATTCAAGACACCGAAAGAGGTTGTTTCTGAGAGTGTTCAGCGAACAATTAAAGACTATGGCACAAAGTCAAAGGAACAAAATTATGTGGTAGATGGCCATGTTGTTGATTTCTTGTATGAGAATTGCCTTCCACTCAACAATGTCAATTCAAGAAGTTGGGAGATTCTATTGGAGTCTATAGGGCAGTATGTAGCAGGCTACCTAATGCCCTCTTACCATGAGGTGAAGATACCATTACTAGAGAAGGCGAAGGTCAAGACCGGCGCCTTGAAGGAGAAACATGAGAAGGTATGGAAAGAGTATGGTTGCACATTGATAAGATGGTTTGACGGACTGGAGCGGGTGACATTTGATGAATTTTCTTGACAATAGTCCTCAAGGTACCTTCTTCTTAGGGAAAACAAATGTTTATGCAGATTCAATTGATGCAAATATGGTACCAAAGTTGTTGGGGGAACAAATAGAAGCAATTGGTACATAAAATGTTATCCATGTTGTTAGCGATAATGGATGAAACTAAAAGGTGGGAGATAGACTTCTAATGGAGAAATACCCAACTCTATTGGACTCCTTGTGCTGTGCACTATTTGGATCTAATGTTAGAGGACATTGGGAAGATAAAAGAGTCCAGCGATTGCATTGCCAAAGCAAAGAGAACAACATGATTTATCTATGCACATACACGGCTCCTTGATTTAATGAGAAGTTTGAATGGAAAAAAGAATATTGTGAGACCAGGAGCAACTCGGTTTGCAACATATTTCCCCACCTTGACCAGCATGTGGTCTCAAAGGCAATTCCTCAAATCTTTCTTTGTTAGTGCTCAATGGTATGCAAGCAAATTGAAGGTTATAGAAGCGGGGAAGGCGGCTAAAAGAAATGTGCTCTCCCAACCATTTTGGAATTCCGTGGAGAATTGCATGAGAGCTTCTTCACAACCACTTCTAAAAGCTTTGAGGATTGTGGATGGTGATGAAATCTCAGGAAGATTTGGGCGGCCATGGATGTTGCAAAAATACACATAAAGAATGCTTTGGAAAAAAAAAGAGTTGCTTTCTAAAGTGATAACCATTGTTGAGTGGAGGTGGGATAATCATATGGAGCACAAGCTACACGGGGCTACCTTGTTCTTGAACCCAACCAAAAAAAATCCATTCAATAGAACAATAAGAGACTAGCTACATGGTTGAGTTTCATGTTCAATGATGTGGTATGTAAGATGGTGCTTGATGATGATCTCCAATCCAAGATAAGAAATCGAGCCGATGATATGAGAGGGTGGAAGGTACTTGTTTCTCAAAGTAAATGGAAATTAAAGATTGTGAGAAAAAGAGTCCTTGTAAGTGATTCTATTTGCTTCTTGATTTATTTATTTGTTTTTTTTGTGGCTGTTTGTATTCATAGACTATGAATTTATATTTTTGTAGTGCTATGGTGAGATGCATATGGTGGTCTTGCCTTTGAACTGCAATGGCTTGCCAAGAGAGTTATTAGTCTATGTGCTTCGTCATCCGGTTGTGAGCGCAATTGGAGCGTATTTCCCCATGTAAGTAGCTACAAATTCGATGGTTTGCTATTTTTCATTGTTGTTGGCTTAGTTGCTTAACTCCGCCTATGTTGTCCCAACATAGCCGGTCCCAAGCCCGGGTAAATGTAATATCCCAGGTATTGGGGTTACAAATATAGAGGAAACAGATGTGTGCATTGCATTCATGCATAGAAAATCCGGGGAATTTTCGCGCTTTAAAGTAAAACAGTCACAGTAACTGAAGTTTCACTTGACCTTGGTGGAATTGAAGTAGCTCATCAAGTCAAGCGCTATAAACCTCAATGTGACTCTGTTAAAACCTTGTTTTGGGTAGAGATGATTTGATCTCAAGGGTTAGATCAAATGAATTAAAATCAACACAAGAACTTATTAATCAAAGATCAACTACTTGATCTTATTAAAGATCACAACATGATATTCCTTGCCATACATATGAATATACATCTATTTGGAAAACAAGTAACAATAAATGGACAAACCAATCTTCACTTATCTTTCCCATGTCTTAAACTAATCCTTGATCCTACCATGAACCTCATGGTAATCATTCCACTTCACTCTTGGATTCATGACAAGGATATCAACTCTAGAAATATAGATTACTCTCTATTCCAAACATAATATGTATCAAACATAGAGAAGTGAGAGTTCTATTATAATTGTTAGAGAAGCATAACAACCCTTGAGGAAAACCTTGGATATAAATATCCATATGATCACAACATTATCTTCAAGAGGAACCCTAGAGTATTATTCAAGCCTTCCCAAATGAGAGAGACCAGTTATTCCAAACCTAGCTTTACCTATTAATGAACAAAGGACAACCTTTGAACTAAAGTATTAGGATGTGAACCATTTTCCTTGGAGTGTTGAGATAACTTAATATCACATGGAATAATACCCTATCCATGAAATGATAAAGTAAAGAGGAGATTAACTCAATCAAGATAGCCAAGTGGAGTTTTAGACTTAATACCTATTGAGATATTGTGAGTACACCATAAACCTTAGAATAACCATTCCTTTATAAGAGAGCCCAAGATATGGTGTTACACTCAAGTAGTTGAGGCAACACTTGAATGTGAGGGAGAGAACTATCCATATACCAGAAAATTATATCATCATTCCCTGGAAAGAACCCTAAGTAATATCTCAGGCATTCTCCTGAGATATAAATTATTGAGACAACCATAGCCATGTCCACCCAAGAAACTATAAGAGAGATATTATACCCTAGTTGATCAAGACAATACTTAATCTTGGGAGTGAGAAACCTAATTCTTGAGAGATAACTTAGGAAGCCAAACCTTGATCATTATAAATTGAGTGATGATCATAAACCCTAAGATCTCGAGGTAGAGAGATTAAAAACAAGTTGATTATGCCTAATCCATGATCATGCTCTTGAGGTATGAGAGGATGAGTTAAACCCTAATAGGATAAGTAGATATCATTCACCACATGAAATCATAAGGAGGTAACTAGTAAGCAACCCTAAGCTTATATCCCAACCTTAACTTGTGATTCACTTGGTGATCATAAGTAGAATCCTACCACATTTATATTCCAATTATCCCTCAATTAAAGAACATAAGAAAACCTTAGAGTCAAACTCTATAATTTATATGGTGAGAAACCATCCATCCATATGACCAAAGTTAACTATAAAAAGAACTATAACCATTGTAGTTACTTTAATGATTAATTGAGGATAATAATAGAAATTAATTGGCAGAAGATAAACCAATTCTCAAATCCTTAGTAATTAAATGAGCACATGAAATATTAAGCAAGTAATCATTTTATCTTGGTTAGGGGAGATTAAACCTAGCACATGTAATATGATGTCCTTCCAATTCTATAAATTAGAATTGTATCTCAACCCTAGTTTACACACCACTATGGAGATTGCAATATAAACCTAGACCCTAATTGAGATTCAAACCAATTGCCATTAGGTGAATATGATGTGAATCCTAGAAGTGTTCGTTAATTAAAACTCATGCTTCATTATGAAACTTAAGAAAAACCCAGTGCTCAACCATTTGATTTGAACCATGGTGGTGATCAACCACTTAGCTTTATAATTCAGACCAATCCATAATGAGAGAAGTATTTACCTTAGGTATTTCTTGGTGTTATTAAAATATAACACTAGTGCCAACTTTGAAATAGGATTATAATAATGCTTACATGGCATTAACAAAAAGGTGCTCACATAAAATATTATGCAAGTAATCAAATTATCAAATAAGAGGACATATCCTAATGATTCTTTCTAATACACTTGGAATAGAAATTATCAACTCAAATAATTCAAAACAGAATTGATTCCACAAGAAGAAGAAATTAAAAGAGTACATAAAATCATGAATAATTGAAATTTCAATAAAGCTCACATATATCTAATAAATGTTCAGAACAACAAAACAATGCAGTGAATTTTTTATTAAGTCCTAAATAGAAATATAAAGAAACATCTGCAAAGCTTGATTGAATTCAAATTTGAATTCAACAAATGGAATTGAAAACAGAAAATAAAACAGAAAAGAAAAGAAAGGAAGAAAAACCTACCTGGACTTACCTGGCCGAGCAGCAGCCGCACCACGCCAGCCCAGCCAAGCCCACCATCACGGCCCAGTCCACCACCAGAAACCGACCCACGTACCCCTTCACCAAAATATCGAGGACGAGTTCATCCTCATCCTCTCCATCGTGCTGGAGGCCACGGCGACGCCGTGATCGTCTTCCCCTTCGTGCTGGCGCCCTCTCCGCGACCAACGACGTGACGAGGATCGTCCGAGCGCCGTATAAAAGCCCCGGGTCGAGCCCTAGCTTCGGGATTTCTTCCTCCTCTGCAATTTTTCCCCAACCTCCGAAACCCTAGCCGCAGACCTCCGCTCGCCGCCGGCGATAGAGGCATCCCCGTGCCTCGCCATGACCACTAACCTCATCGCCATGCTCGACTTGATCATCTGGCCAAAGGAATTGAGGCGGGGTGAGCCGTAGCGTCGCCGTCGACATCGTCTTCCCGGACACCGGCGCCGATGATTACCGGTGATGCCGACCACCATTGACCTCGCCGTCAAGCCCGGCGTGTTCCTGGTGAGTCCCTCGAGCTCCTGGCAAGCTCGCCTTGCTCAATAGCCTCCTGTAGCATGCTCAGCATCGCAGTCCCGTGGCCGCCGCCGCGGTACCTCGCCGCCGGTCACGCTCCGGTGACCTATTCGGAGCGGCGCCGCCACCAAACTGCTCACCATGTCGCCCTGAGTCGATCCCGCCTAGTTCCCTGTCCGCGCGAGCCCCGAATCGCCGCCGTCGTCGGCAACTGGCCGCCGGCCAGGAGCTCCTCTGGCCACGTCGGTGATTTTGACCCAGTCAAAGCCACCGTGGCTGGTGACATGGTCAGGACCCCACCAGTCATTGACTGTGTGTTTCTGCCCGGGTACATTTAGTAATTCCGTTTTAAATTTAAAATTCAGAATATTATTGTAACTTCACATGAATTTATAAAATTCATTTAAACCCTGAAAAATATAAATAAGATATCAAAATTCTTAGAAAAGTAAAATCTATCCAATAAAAATATAATATGAAAATTTTATTTTTTTTAAAAAAAATTTAATTATTTAATATTTATTAATTAAGCCTTTTCTTTTAATCTTAAATGAATTAAAAATTCAATAATTAGGAAAACTTTTCAAATTAAATAAAAACTAGTAAATAAATAAAGAAAACATTAAAATTAATTTTCTTTATTTAATATCTTATTAAATCCTTTTTAGAAGGATTTAAACCCTGATTAATAATTACCTTAATTATTAAAATCCTTAAAAATAATAAAATTCTAAATCCAATATTATTTTTATTTCTATTTCAAAGTGATTAATAACTTCAACCTTATAATAAAGTTATCACCTTAAGAACTATATGGTAGATTAGGAAACCCTGGTTCCATTATACATAATATAGTAGTTCATAAATTTTATGTGGAATTCTAAAACCCTAAATCCATTAAGAACCCAAGCTCCATTAATTCATAAGAACCCTAAATTGCCACTAACCCAAAACCTAGATTAGAATATATGATCATGACACTTTCTTTTCATTCATAGAACTACAATTGCAACTAAATACTTGTCAGGTCTTCATAAAATAATAGAGACCTGCCACTAATAAAATGGTATCCCATATGTTCATCTTCATTAGACCTAGATGATCAAATTGGGTTAACCAAGTGCAAACCATAGATCCTATCCTTAGAGATATTAACCTTAATGGATCATGCTTAGCATCACACCATTGTGATGAACCCTAATAGCAACCATGACAATATTGTGTATCATATTACATATACACTAAACCCTACAAGTACCAAAGAATTATGAACCATCCTATTTAGGAACCAACTATTCCTTACTTAATGGATCCAATAGCAAACCCTAGACAACCTCAACCCTAATTGTAATACTTCTTATTCCTTAAGAAGTATGTTCTTCAAAAGTTATTCTTTTGAAGAAAATAAAGAGTAATCATCAACCTTGTCTAATAGGACCTATAAACTCTAGCCAGCTATCACCAACAAGATGAACCCACCATGATAGCAACCATGTTTAAATAATTGATTAGGATGCCTAGGCTTAAATCAACCTTACAAGCCCTAGGTGTTGATGAATCCAATATTGTTGTGATCCATCTAATACTTACTCCAGAAACTAGATGAAATCATAGTCAACCATAGAACCCCACCAATATAATTATCATACTTGTTCTTTATTCAAGAACATGTTCTTCTAAAGTTATTCTTTTTAAATATATAATAAGTAATCATCCACCATGCAATATTAGACTTAAAATTGACAACTGCTCTTTACTTATTATACAACTACTATTCCTGGGTGTGTATGATTATTACTATGCATTGTACCACCTGTTTGATTCTAAAACAACACAAACCTGAATAAAAACCTTGTTTGTAAATCACTCTAAAAGTGCAACACACCCTGAACTAATCATTACCACTCACTAATCCTAAATCATCGGGGTTAGGTCACGCTTAGAGCGATTGCATCTCATACTTATGCATTATTGCATCCTTGCCAATCTTTTAAACATCGTCCTTAACGGACGATGATGCTATTTCAGAAGTTGGAGTTATTGCGACCGAAGACCTTGTCTGCATAATCTTGCAGTCAAGAAAGGCAAGTTCATCGCTTGCTCATGTCATTTGAGTATTTTTACCAAATTACTTGCAAAGTACTATGTTTATCACCATTGCATAAAAAGCAAAACCACTATTTTCATAACTATGAATATGACTATGTGGTGGGCAATGGAACCATGGATTGTGTTGATATGGTGGAGGTTCCATTGCAAGGGTTTATATCCATCTAGGATTAACAACAAATGTCGTCCAGTGATTCTTGTGCCGTAATACCCGTGTTAACCATAAGATCTGGAGTGGGACGGAGTAGTCAAAAGTGTTTCCACCTCTCGTACATCAACGGACGCGCTTTACCGTAGACACTTGTATCTCGGGGGCAAGCGGTAGGTGGGGAAGCTGAAGTTCCCCACGGCATAGTCCGTAGACACTTGTCGCCCGAGGAACAAGCGGTAGGGGGGAAGCTTAAGTTCCCACGGTATTGCGGTCTATGATGGGTTGCGGCTACCGGCGAAGGAGTTTGGTTCGATCCGAGTCGTCGTGGGGTCCACCTGAAATTACGGGAATAATGGGACGGCGAGGACCCAGGGTCGGGGCATGCAACAAAGGGTGGGTGTTCGAGGTAGTGGAGGAACATGATTGACTAGGACCTTATACCGGCCTCACACCGAAGGAAGTGTGGACGGGAAGATCACCCGGTTGGCACCAAGGTTAAGATCTCTTATGGGTAAAGCAACACACCTCTGAGTGTAACGAATCGTGACCAGTCACCCTGTTCCGGATATGGAACTGCGACGCGGCCGGAAAGGAACTCCATGAAGTTCTAGTCAACCGGTGAAGGCTGACGGACATAGCTCTTAATAAAAGCAACCTTTTGAAGAAATGATTACAAAAACCTGCATTGCCTATGACTTTCTGGTCTATGGTGTAGTGCATTAAACACCTCTTTCCTATAATGAACTTGTTGAGTACGCTCGTACTCATCCCACTCTTAAATCCCCGCTTAGATATGGAGGCATCATAGGAGGATCTACAGTGCAACTCGAAGACCGAGGAGTCAACAACTACTTCAAGGGACAGGACCATGTCAGGAGAGTCAGATATCACATTCAACAAGGAGAAAACCTAGATTAGCAATAGAAAGGAACTAGCTTCCTAAACTTAGCTCCTTAGCTAGAATCTATTCATCACCTCTATAGCTAGTTAAATACTCTACAAATAGAGTTCGTGATAGGATTAGACCACGAGTCGTTCTGGAGTTTATTTGCAGTTTTACCTCATTGTAAAGTAGGAGGCTGTGTGGATCTTTTGTAAAGAGTCTGTGTAATTCTATAGACATGCCTTGGACCCGCATATGTTTCTGTTGTACCACTCGAGCGATATAATACTAGTGGAACGGTGTTTCATTGGTGTTATATCGACTTGCATACTACACCATGCAGTGGTATGCCGGGTCACCACAGTTGGTATCAGAGCAAATGCTTTGACCTTAGGATTAAAACCCTTTAAAGGAGACCTATAGGATTGGTAGTGTCTATAGGAAGTTGTTTTAGCTAAACCAAATTCTCTTATGACTTGAGATGGATATTCACTTGAGAATAATCCTGACACACTTGAGTCAACCTTTCCTATCTATCTTTCCTAAGTGAAGTTAGGTAGCTAATCCCAAGTATATTGAACACCATTAAGTCCTTAAAATCATAGATGAGTAAACCACAGTTGGTATACAATATATGGTAGTCCAAAGAGAGGATACAACCATAAGGAAAATATCCTATTGGAAGATGTGTACCAACACATGTTATGGTTAAGAAAAAGTTATCCAGACCTATAATAGGAGTAATATCAAGTAATGGAGATATGTGTGATACCCTATTAGAAGGTGTATACCAGGACAAGTAATGGGTAAGTAAAATCTATCCAAACTTGTGAAACAACTGATAGTAAGTGATAAATATAAGCTATATGAGATAGTATAGACCATGATGAGTCAATCATGGGAGGTAAGGAAGAGTGATAGGAATAAAAATTTGTCTACTTACATGATAGTGATGGTAATCATATATGATTCACCTGAGAATCATTATGTGATGGATTAGAACATCATAAATATTTAGGAGAAGTACAATAAGAAGTCAGGTGTTCAATAATAGTGCAAGAATTGTGTTCCAAAACCATGGGAAGTGTGCCAAGCACATCATGACCATAGTCTTATGGTAGAAACACATGGAAGTATAAGAGCTATATTTCCCTAGTTATGTGTTTAGAGTAGCAATGTTAGAACCTAGACATATCATGTGAGATAGTCTTCAACAAAATAGAAGTGAAACTTATATTTCCAAAGAACTTTAGGTCAACCACAACTATTCCAGACCATTTTGTTTCAAGTTTATCTCATTGCAATTGTGCAATTAAGATAAACTTTGAGACAAATAGTAGAATGCCCTATATTCATGCTAAGTATCATGATATAAACCTTTATTATGTGGTGTTATATACTACACATCAGAGCCTGATGTTTAGAGATGTCTTACTCAATTATTATATTCAGGCTTATGATGGTGTGTAATATAAGCACAAAGCTGAATCTTCTTGGATTTTTATTGGATTTCCATTGATTGACTAGATCCATACATGAAGTTTGACTTTGATATGCAAATACATGTTGCAATATCAAGTTCTTACTTGATGCTATAGATCTAGAGGGTAATGGTATTCGTGTGAGGAAGTGACGAATTCTGAAAATCTTGAAGACAAGATGAAGGTACATCACACAAAAGGAAGAAAAGTTGTGGGAAGTAACCACAATACTCTGAAGGAAGTACCAATCTAAAAATCATGCTTTACCTCAACAGAGGAGTACTTTAGTACATAAGAAGCATGAAGGTAAGAAATATGGTGATTATGGAGAAGTAGAAGTAGAACCATAATCATTATAGAAG
The DNA here is from genome assembly GCA_030979885.1 of Lolium multiflorum. NCBI lineage: Eukaryota > Viridiplantae > Streptophyta > Magnoliopsida > Poales > Poaceae > Lolium > Lolium multiflorum. Next base: position 79,496 of record JAUUTY010000589.1, on the reverse strand, counting down.
AGAAAATGCATGGGAAATCACTTAAGATACTATATTCATAGTGTCAGCTAGTGGTTCTCTTGCAAAATAAACCCTGAAGAAAGGAAGATGATATATGAAATCATAGCAGATATAAGAAGACCATAGTTGATATCAGAAGACCATAGTTGATATAGGATCAATACTGCGAGATAAAGTAGAAGGTGTCTCGTCCAGTTAATCAGAACCTATAATAGAATCCATTTTTTTTAGATATCAAATAGCCACAATTGATACCAACTAGTCCATAATTGGATTCTTCATACCAAGAAGTTATGAACAAATAAAATTTTTGTCAACCAAATAGCCATGACCTATAATAATTTAGTCGAAGAATTAACATTGGATGTCCACAATTGAGTGGATGCACCACAGATATTCTTCACAAGACCTAGAAGAGTACAAACCATAAGCTATACTTAGACCAATATTCCAACCGTCAATTCAATGGTTGGAAGAAAAGGAGTTGAAGACATAAGAAAACTCTAAGGGGTAGAGTAAAGATTGAGTTGGATGTAGTAACTCAATACTTTAAGCTATATAGAAGCAGAAGGTCTGAACTGAGAGGAAGTTCGATCTTATTTTCATAAGATTGTTGAACACTACTTTCAGAAGGATGTCAGAGGTTTATACCTCGAGGAAGTAAGAAGTGGACTATAACTTGAGAAAGTGAGTAGTATTTACTCAGAAGTACGAAAGCTCAAGTAAGTTAAGCATTAAGAAGTTGGACGAAGAAAATACAATAGACCAAATACAGCTCAAGAAGGCCAAACACCGAAGGAAATTGACCATACCAGAACCACCGACTAATAGAATGATTCCTTTCATGGAACCTAAATAACCCAAAATAGTTATAGGTATCAACTATAAACCATGATTGGATAGGCTAAATGAGTCTAACCTTCTTAGTAAAAGAAACCGTCAAAATCGTTTCCATGGTAAGTACCTTACTAAGTACCATTATTGCACTTTTGGTAGTAAGGGAAAACAAAGACCTATTTAGCCACTAGGAGTTTATTATCAAATTAGCCTTCAAATAAAACCAGCAGCACCAGAAGAAGTCTCAATCATTGAATCTTCAATGAGAAAGGAAACAAGCTTATAGAGTTGGAAGAAATCGAAGAATCAAAGTAAGAATCATGGTTCAGAGACAGACACTAATGGATTCCAGGAAGAATCTGGACAAGGGATATATTCATATATATCCAACAAGATTAATACGGAGTTCGAGAAAAGTTATAGTCTGCGCAAGTCAGATCCACAGGAAACGTGAGAGAGATCAAACTTCGAGGACGAAGTTTAGTTTAAGGGGTAGAGACTGTAATATCCAGGTATTGGGGTTACAAATATAGAGGAAATGATGTGTGCATTGCATTCATGCATAGAAAATCCGGGGAATTTTCGCTTTAAAGTAAAACAGTCACAGTAACTGAAGTTTCACTTGACCTTGGTGGAATTGAAGTAGCTCATCAAGTCAAGCGCTATAAACCTCAATGTGACTCTGTTAAAACCTTGTTTTGGGTAGAGATGATTTGATCTCAAGGGTTAGATCAAATGAATTAAAATCAACACAAGAACTTATTAATCAAAGATCAACTACTTGATCTTATTAAAGATCACAACATGATATTCCTTGCCATACATATGAATATACATCTATTTGGAAAACAAGTAACAATAAATGGACAAACCAATCTTCACTTATCTTTCCCATGTCTTAAACTAATCCTTGATCCTACCATGAACCTCATGGTAATCATTCCACTTCACTCTTGGATTCATGACAAGGATATCAACTCTAGAAATATAGATTACTCTCTATTCCAAACATAATATGTATCAAACATAGAGAAGTGAGAGTTCTATTATAATTGTTAGAGAAGCATAACAACCCTTGAGGAAAACCTTGGATATAAATATCCATATGATCACAACATTATCTTCAAGAGGAACCCTAGAGTATTATTCAAGCCTTCCCAAATGAGAGAGACCATTTATTCCAAACCTAGCTTTACCTATTAATGAACAAAGGACAACCTTTGAACTAAAGTATTAGGATGTGAACCATTTTCCTTGGAGTGTTGAGATAACTTAATATCACATGGAATAATACCCTATCCATGAAATGATAAAGTAAAGAGGAGATTAACTCAATCAAGATAGCCAAGTGGAGTTTTAGACTTAATACCTATTGAGATATTGTGAGTACACCATAAACCTTAGAATAACCATTCCTTTATAAGAGAGCCCAAGATATGGTGTTACACTCAAGTAGTTGAGGCAACACTTGAATGTGAGGGAGAGAACTATCCATATACCAGAAAATTATATCATCATTCCCTGGAAAGAACCCTAAGTAATATCTCAGGCATTCTCCTGAGATATAAATTATTGAGACAACCATAGCCATGTCCACCCAAGAAACTATAAGAGAGATATTATACCCTAGTTGATCAAGACAATACTTAATCTTGGGAGTGAGAAACCTAATTCTTGAGAGATAACTTAGGAAGCCAAACCTTGATCATTATAAATTGAGTGATGATCATAAACCCTAAGATCTCGAGGTAGAGAGATTAAAAACAAGTTGATTATGCCTAATCCATGATCATGCTCTTGAGGTATGAGAGGATGAGTTAAACCCTAATAGGATAAGTAGATATCATTCACCACATGAAATCATAAGGAGGTAACTAGTAAGCAACCCTAAGCTTATATCCCAACCTTAACTTGTGATTCACTTGGTGATCATAAGTAGAATCCTACCACATTTATATTCCAAATATCCCTCAATTAAAGAACATAAGAAAACCTTAGAGTCAAACTCTATAATTTATATGGTGAGAAACCATCCATCCATATGACCAAAGTTAACTATAAAAAGAACTATAACCATTGTAGTTACTTTAATGATTAATTGAGGATAATAATAGAAATTAATTGGCAGAAGATAAACCAATTCTCAAATCCTTAGTAATTAAATGAGCACATGAAATATTAAGCAAGTAATCATTTTATCTTGGTTAGGGGAGATTAAACCTAGCACATGTAATATGATGTCCTTCCAATTCTATAAATTAGAATTGTATCTCAACCCTAGTTTACACACCACTATGGAGATTGCAATATAAACCTAGACCCTAATTGAGATTCAAACCAATTTCCATTAGGTGAATATGATGTGAATCCTAGAAGTGTTCGTTAATTAAAACTCATGCTTCATTATGAAACTTAAGAAAAACCCAGTGCTCAACCATTTGATTTGAACCATGGTGGTGATCAACCACTTAGCTTTATAATTCAGACCAATCCATAATGAGAGAAGTATTTACCTTAGGTATTTCTTGGTGTTATTAAAATATAACACTAGTGCCAACTTTGAAATAGGATTATAATAATGCTTACATGGCATTAACAAAAAGGTGCTCACATAAAATATTATGCAAGTAATCAAATTATCAAATAAGAGGACATATCCTAATGATTCTTTCTAATACACTTGGAATAGAAATTATCAACTCAAATAATTCAAAACAGAATTGATTCCACAAGAAGAAGAAATTAAATGAGTACATAAAATCATGAATAATTGAAATTTCAATAAAGCTCACATATATCTAATAAATGTTCAGAACAACAAAACAATGCAGTGAATTTTTTATTAAGTCCTAAATAGAAATATAAAGAAACATCTGCAAAGCTTGATTGAATTCAAATTTGAATTCAACAAATGGAATTGAAAACAGAAAATAAAACAGAAAAGAAAAGAAAGGAAGAAAAACCTACCTGGACTTACCTGGCCGAGCAGCCCAGCATCGCAGCCCACGAGCCAGCCCAGCACAAGCCCACCATCACGGCCCAGTCCACCACCAGAAACCGACCCACGTACCCCTTCACCAAAATATCGAGGACGAGTTCATCCTCATCCTCTCCATCGTGCTGGAGGCCACGGCGACGCCGTGATCGTCTTCCCCTTCGTGCTGGCGCCCTCTCCGCGACCAACGACGTGACGAGGATCGTCCGAGTCGTAAAAGCCCCGGGTCGAGCCCTAGCTTCGGATTTCTTCCTCCTCTGCAATTTTTCCCCAACCTCCGAAACCCTAGCCGCAGACCTCCGCTCGCCGCCGGCGATAGAGGCATCCCCGTGCCTCGCCATGACCACTAACCTCATCGCCATGCTCGACTTGATCATCTGGCCAAAGGAATTGAGGCGGGGTGAGCCGTAGCGTCGCCGTCGACATCGTCTTCCCGGACACCGGCGCCGATGATTACCGGCGATGCCGACCACCATTGACCTCGCCGTCAAGCCCGGCGTGTTCCTGGTGAGTCCCTCGAGCTCCTGGCAAGCTCGCCTTGCTCAATAGCCTCCTGTAGCATGCTCAGCATCGCAGTCCCGTGGCCGCCGCCGCGGCGCCGCCGGTCACGCTCCGGTGACCTATTCGGAGCGGCGCCGCCACCAAACTGCTCACCATGTCGCCCTGAGTCGATCCCGCCTAGTTCCCTGTCCGCGCGAGCCCCGAATCGCCGCCGTCGTCGGCAACTGGCCGCCGGCCAGGAGCTCCTCTGGCCACGTCGGTGATTTTGACCCAGTCAAAGCCATCGTGGCTGGTGACATGGTCAGGACCCCACCAGTCATTGACTGTGGGTGTGTTCTGCCCGGGTACATTTAGTAATTCCGTTTTAAATTTAAAATTCAGAATATTATTGTAACTTCACATGAATTTATAAAATTCATTTAAACCCTGAAAAATATAAATAAGATATCAAAATTCTTAGAAAAGTAAAATCTATCCAATAAAAATATAATATGAAAATTTTATTTTTTTAAATTTTTTTTAATTATTTAATATTTATTAATTAAGCCTTTTCTTTTAATCTTAAATGAATTAAAAATTCAATAATTAGGAAAACTTTTCAAATTAAATAAAAACTAGTAAATAAATAAAGAAAACATTAAAATTAATTTTCTTTATTTAATATCTTATTAAATCCTTTTTAGAAGGATTTAAACCCTGATTAATAATTACCTTAATTATTAAAATCCTTAAAAATAATAAAATTCTAAATCCAATATTATTTTTATTTCTATTTCAAAGTGATTAATAACTTCAACCTTATAATAAAGTTATCACCTTAAGAACTATATGGTAGATTAGGAAACCCTGGTTCCATTATACATAATATAGTAGTTCATAAATTTTATGTGGAATTCTAAAACCCTAAATCCATTAAGAACCCAAGCTCCATTAATTCATAAGAACCCTAAATTGCCACTAACCCAAAACCTAGATTAGAATATATGATCATGACACTTTCTTTTCATTCATAGAACTACAATTGCAACTAAATACTTGTCAGGTCTTCATAAAATAATAGAGACCTGCCACTAATAAAATGGTATCCCATATGTTCATCTTCATTAGACCTAGATGATCAAATTGGGTTAACCAAGTGCAAACCATAGATCCTATCCTTAGAGATATTAACCTTAATGGATCATGCTTAGCATCACACCATTGTGATGAACCCTAATAGCAACCATGACAATATTGTGTATCATATTACATATACACTAAACCCTACAAGTACCAAAGAATTATGAACCATCCTATTTAGGAACCAACTATTCCTTACTTAATGGATCCAATAGCAAACCCTAGACAACCTCAACCCTAATTGTAATACTTCTTATTCCTTAAGAAGTATGTTCTTCAAAAGTTATTCTTTTGAAGAAAATAAAGAGTAATCATCAACCTTGTCTAATAGGACCTATAAACTCTAGCCAGCTATCACCAACAAGATGAACCCACCATGATAGCAACCATGTTTAAATAATTGATTAGGATGCCTAGGCTTAAATCAACCTTACAAGCCCTAGGTGTTGATGAATCCAATATTGTTGTGATCCATCTAATACTTACTCCAGAAACTAGATGAAATCATAGTCAACCATAGAACCCCACCAATATAATTATCATACTTGTTCTTTATTCAAGAACATGTTCTTCTAAAGTTATTCTTTTTAAATATATAATAAGTAATCATCCACCATGCAATATTAGACTTAAAATTGACAACTGCTCTTTACTTATTATACAACTACTATTCCTGGGTGTGTATGATTATTACTATGCATTGTACCACCTGCTTATGATTCTAAAACAACACAAACCTGAATAAAAACCTTGTTTGTAAATCACTCTAAAAGTGCAACACACCCTGAACTAATCATTACCACTCACTAATCCTAAATCATCGGGGTTAGGTCACGCTTAGAGCGATTGCATCTCATACTTATGCATTATTGCATCCTTGCCAATCTTTTAAACATCGTTAACGGACGATGATGCTATTTCAGAAGTTGGAGTTATCAAAGACCTTGTCCGCATAATCTGTACCAAGAAAGGCAAGTTCATCGCTTGCTCATGTCATTTGAGTATTTTTACCAAATTACTTGCAAAGTACTATGTTTATCACCATTGCATAAAAAGCAAAACCACTATTTTCATAACTATGAATATGACTATGTGGTGGGCAATGGAACCATGGATTGTGTTGATATGGTGGAGGTTCCATTGCAAGGGTTTATATCCATCTAGGATTAACAACAAATGTCCAGGTGATTCTTGTGCCGTAATACCCGTGTTAACCATAAGATCGAGTGGGACGGAGTAGTCAAAAGTGTTTCCACTCGTACATCAACGGACGCTTTACCGTAGACACTTGTATCCTCGGGGCAAGCGGCTGGGAAGCCCTGGTTCCCCACGGCATAGTCCGTAGACACTTGTCGCCCGAGGAACAAGCGGTAGGCTGGGAAGCCTGAAGTTCCCCACGGTATTGCGGTCTATGATGGGTTGCAGCTACGGCGAAGGAGTTTGGTTCGATCCCATGTCGTCGTGGCCGGGTCCACCCTGAAATTACGGGAATAATGGGACCGGCGAGGACCCAGGTCGGGGCATGCAACAAAGGGTGGGTGTTCGAGGTAGCGGAGGAACATGATTGACTAGGACCTTATACCGGGCCTCACACCGAAGGAAGTGTGGACGGAAACCCGGTTGGCACCAAGGTTAAGATCTCTTATGGGTAAAGCAACACACCTAGAGTGTAACGAATCAGACTGTCACTCCTCTTCCGGATATGGAATCGCGAACGCGCCGGAAAGGAACTCCATAAAGTTCTAGTCAACCGGTGAAGGCGACGGACATAGCTCTTCAGAATAAAAGCAACCTTTTGAAGAAATGATTACAAAAACTGCATTGCCTATGACTTTCTGGTCTATGGTGTAGCTAGTGCATTAAACACCTCTTTCCTATAATGAACTTGTTGAGTACGCTCGTACTCATCCCACCTTAAATCCCCCAGATATGGAGGCATCATAGGAGGATCTACAGCAACTCGAAGACCGAGGAGTCAACAACTACTTCAAGGGACAGGACCATGTCAGGAGAGTCGATATCACATTCAACAAGGAGAAAACCTAGATTAGCAATAGAAAGGAACTAGCTTCCTAAACTTAGCTCCTATTTAGCTAGAATCTATTCATCACCTCTATAGCTAGTTAAATACTCTACAAATAGAGTTCGTGATAGGATTAGACCACGAGTCGTTCTTCGAGTTTATTTGCAGTTTTACCTCATTGTAAAGTAGGAGGCTGTGTGGATCTTTTGTAAAGAGGTGTGTAATTCTATAGACATGCCTTGACGTTTATGTTGTACCACACTGAGCGATATAATACTAGTGAACGGTGTTTCATTGGTGTTATATCGACTTGCATACTACACCATGCAAGTATGCCGGTAAAGAAGGAGGAGTTGTGATAGGTTTGCAAGCCAACGTAAAAAACCCAGCCACTCTTATGGAGATGAAACCCAAAAGATTTTTGTTGAGGCGTAACCCTCTTAGCGACGCGCCATATCGGAACCCGGGTGTGGTGTCAAATGGGGAAGGGCCGTGTCGTCACCCCCTAGGTGGCGCGCCGTATCTTGATCTGGATACGGTGGCAAGTGAGCAAGGACCGGGTCGTCGCATCCTTAGTGGCGCGCTACATCGGCGCCCGGGTGTAGTGGAAAATGAGCAAGGGTCTTCACATTTGACTCGACGAGTGCGAAGGGTAAGGAAGCTAGCCGAGCCTAGGAGGTTTCGCTTAGGTAGCTGGAACGTAGGGTCCCTGGCAGGTAAGCTTCGGGAGCTAGTTGATACAACGGTGAGGAGAGGTGTTGATATCCTTTGCGTCCAGGAGACCAAGTGGAGGGGACATAAGGCAAAGGAAGTAAAGGATACCGGCTTTAAGATGTGGTATACGGGAATAGCTCCAAGTAGAAATGGAGTAGGCATCTTGATCAACAAGGGCCTCAAATCTAGAGTGGTAGACGTCAAGAGATGTGGGGACCGGATTATCCTGGTCAAGTTGGTAGTTGGGAACTTAGTTCTCAATGTTATTAGCGCTTATGCCCCACAAATAGGCCACAATGAGAACACCAAGAGGGAGTTCCGGGAAGGCCTAGATGACTTGGTTAGGGGTGTACCTAGTGTTGAAAAACTCTTCATAGGAGGAGACCTTAATGGCCACGTGGGTACATCTAACATAGGTTTTGAAGGAATGCATGGGGGCTTTGGCTATGGCATCACGAATCAAGAAGGGGAAGATGTCCTAATCTTTGCTTTAGCGTATGACATGATCGTAGGTAACACCCTCTTTAAAAAGAGAGAATCACATCTAGTGACTTTTAGTAGTGGCACCACAGTAGCCATATTTACTTCATCCTCTGAAGGAGAGAAGAGTGCGTGCCTTGATTGTAAGGTGATACCTGGAGAGTGTTGTCCATCATCATAAGCTTGTGGTGGCTGACTTCCGCTTTTGACTTCGTGTCCAGCGGGATAAGCGTGCAGAAGTCGCTAGAACGAAGTGGTGGAAGATCAAGGGGGAGGTAGGTTAGACGTTCAAGCAGAGGGTCATTAAGGAGGGCCCTTGGGAGGAAGGAGGTGATGCGGACAATATGTGGATGAAGATGGCGACATGTATTCGTAAGGTGGCCTCAGAGGAGTTTGGAGTGTCCAGGGGAAGTAGAAGCGAAGTTAGGGATATCTGGTGGTGGAACACTGATGTCTAGAAGGCTATTATGGGGAAGAAGGATTGTTTCAGACGTCTGTACCTTGATAGGAGTGTAGACAACATGGAGAAGTACAGATGGCAAACAAGACCGCAAAGCGAGCTATGAGTGAAGCAAGGAGTCAGGCGTATGAGGACTTCTACCAGCGGTTAGGCACGAAGGAAGGCGAAAAGGACATCTATAGTATGGCCAAGATCCGAGAGAGGGAGACGAGGGATGTTGACCAAGTCAAATGCATCAAGGACGGAGCAGACCAACTCCTGGTGAAGGACAAGGAGATTAAGCATATATGGCGGGAGTACTTCTACGGGTCCTTCAATGGGGCGATTGAGATCTCTACCATTGAACTGGACAACTCCTTTGATGATACCAGTAGGCGTTTTGTGTGGCGAATCCAGGAGTCCGAGGTCAAGTAGGCGTTGAGAATGATGAAGGGAGGCAAGGCAATGGACCCTGATTGTATTACCATTGAGGTGTGGAGAGGCCTTGGAGACATAGCGATAGTATGGCTAACTAAGCTCTTCAACTCCATTTTTCGGGAAGATGCCAGAAGAATGGAGACACATTATATTAGTACCAATCTTCAAGAACAAAGGGGATGTTCAGAGTTGTACTAACTACCGTGGAATTAAGTTTATGAGCCATACAATGAAGCTATGGGAGAGAGTCATTAAGCACCGCTTAAGACGAATGACAAGCGTGACCAAAAATCAGTTTGGTTTCATGCCTGGGAGGTCGACCATGGAAGCCATCTTCTTGGTACGACAACTCATGGAATGATACAAGGTGCAAAAGAAGGACCTGCATATGGTGTTCATTGACTTGGAGAATGCCTACGATAAGATACCACGACACGTCATGTGGTGGGCCTTGGAGAAGCATAAAGTCCCAGCAAAGTACATTACCCTCATCAAGGACATGTACGATAATGATGTGACAAATGTTCGAACAAGAGATGGCGATACCGGTGACTTCCCGATTAAAATAGGACTACACCAGGGGTCAGCTTTGAGCCCTTATCTATTTTATTTGGTGATGGATGAGGTCACAAGGGATATACAAGGAGATATCCCATGGTGTATGCTCTTTGCGGATGATGTGGTCCTAATCGATGATAGTCGAACGGGGGTCAATAGGAAGTTAGAACTGTGGAGACAAACCTTGAAATAGAAAGGTTTTAGACTTAGTAGAACTAAAATCGAGTACATGATGTGCGGTTTTAGTACTACTAGGCATGATGAGGGGGAGGAGGTTAGCCTGGATGGGTAGGTGTTGCCTCAGAAGGACACCTTTCGATACTTGGGGTCAATCCTGCACAAGGATGGGGATATTGATGAAGATGTGAACCACCGGATCAAAGCCGGATGGATGAAGTGGCGCCAAGCTTTTTGCATTCGTTGTGATAAGAGAGTGTGATGCGCGTAGATGTACACGTCCATTGGGAACCCCAAAAGGAAGGGATGCTGATAACACAAGTTTTCCCTCAGAAGAAACCAAGGTTATCGAACCAAGAGGAGCCAAGAAGCACGTGAAGGTTGTTGGTGGAGGAATGTAGTGCGGCGCAACACCAGTGAAACCGCCAACGTGGAACCTGCACAACACAATCAAGATACTTTGCCCCAACGTAACGCTGAGGTTGTCAATCTCACCCGGTTGCTGAAAACAAAGGATTAAACGTATCGAGTGGAAGATGATGTTTGTTTGCAAAGAACAGCAAGAGAATGTATTCAGATGTAAAAGAATGGACCGGGGTCCACAGTTCACTAGTGGTGTCTCTCCAATAAGATAACTAACATGCTGGGTGAACAAATTACAGGCGGGCAATTGACAAATAAAGATTCAATACATATCAATGATGATTACTATGAGATTTAATCAGGGCATTACGACAAAGTACATAGACCGCTATCAAACATGCATCTATGCCTAAATAATCCACCTTCGGTTATCATCCGAACCCCTTCCAGTATTAAGTTGTAAACAACAGATAATTGCATTAAGTATGGTGCGTAATGTAATCAACACAAATATCCTTAGACAAAGCATCGATGTTTTATCCCTAGTGGCAACAACACATCCACAACCTTAGAACTTTCACTGTCCCAGATTAAATGGAGGCATGAACCCACTATCGAGCATAATTACTCCCTCTTGGAGTTACAAGTATCAACTTGGCAGCCTCTACTAGCAACGGAGAGCATGCAAGAACATAAACAACACATATATGATAGATTGATAATCAACTTGACATAATATTCTATATTCATCGGATCCCGCCAAACACAACATGTAGCATTACAAATAGATGATCTTGATCATGTTAGCAGCTCACAAGATCTAAACAATGATAGCACATGCGGAGAAGACAACTAGCTACCGCATGGACCCATAGTCCAAGGATGAACTACTCACGCATCAATCCGAGGCGGGCATGATGATGTAGAGCCCTCCGGTGATGATCCCCTCCGGCAGGGTGCCGAGGCGATCTCCGAATCCCGAGATGGGATTGGCGGCGGCGGCCTCAGTAATGTTTTCCGTATCGTGCTCTCGGACAGGGGGTTTCGCGACGAAGGCTATTTGTAGGCGGAAGGGGGTGGTCAGGCGACGCGAGGGCCCACCACAGTGCCGGCGGCCGGGCCCTCCGCGCCGCCCGTTGTTTGGCCACCTCGTGGCCCCACTTCCTTCCCTCGGTCTCTGGAAGCTTCGTAAAAATAGGACCTGGGCGTTGATTTCGTCCAATTCCGAGAATATTTCCTTACTAGGATTTCTGAAACCAAAAACAGCAGAAACAAGAACTGGCACTTCGGATCTTGTTAATAGGTTAGAAGTGAAAATGTATAATAATGTTGTAAAGTATGTATAAAACATTCAAGTATTGTCATAAAAGTAGCATGGAACATAAGAAATTATAGATACGTTTGAGACGTATCAAGCATCCCCAAGCTTAGTTCCTACTCGCCTCGAGTAGGTAAACGATAACACAAATAATTTCCAAGTGACATGCTACCAACATAATCTTGATCAACATTATTGTAAAGCATATGAGATGAATGGAGTGATCTAAACAAAATATTGCTAACAAAGATAATGACTAAACAAATGAATCATATAGCACAACTTTTCATGAATAGTACTTTCAAACAAGTATCAATAAGACTTGCATAAGAGCTAACTCTTAAGCAATAAATTCAAAGTAGAATGCATTGAAGCAACACAAAGGATGATTAAGTTTCAGCTTGCTTTCAACTTGTAACATGTATATCTCATGGATATTTGTCAACATAGAGTAATATAACAGTGCAATAAGTAAACATGTAAGAATCAATGCACAGTAACACAAGTGTTTGCTTCTAAGATAGAAAGAAGTGGGTAAACTGACTCAACTTAAAGTAAAAGAATGGCCCTTCGCAGAGGGAAGCATGGGTTACTATTTTTGTGCTAGAGCTTTTGTTTTGAAAACATAGAAACAATTTTTTCAACGGTAGTAATAATTCATATGTGCTATGCATAATACTTCCTACAAGTTGCAAGTCTCATGCATAGAGTACTAATAGTGCTCGCACCTTGTCCTACTTAGCTCCTAAACACGGATTATCATCGCATAACATATGTTTCAACCAAGTGTCACAAAGGGGTACCTCTATGCCCCTGTACAAGTGTCTAAGGAGAAAGCACGCATTGATTTTCGCTTTTGATTATTCTCAACTTAGACATCCATACCGGGACAGATAGACAAGCGATAATGGACTCCTCTTTTAATGCTTAAGCATTCAATAACAGTTAATATTCTCATAAGAGATTGAGGTTGTATGTCCAAACTGAAACTTCCACCACGATACATGGCTTTAGTTAGCTGCCCAATGTTCTTCTCTAACATATGCATACTCAAACCATTTGATCATGAAATCGCACTTACTTCAGACAAGACGAACATGCATAGCATCTCACATGATATCCAACAAAGGTAAAGAGTTGATGGCGTCCCCAGAAACATGGTTACCGCTCAACAAGCAACTTATAAGAACTAAGACACATAACTACATATTCATCACCACAATAGTTTTTAAGCTATTTGTCCCATGAGCTATATATTGTAAAGGTAAAGGAATGAAATTTTAAAGGTAGCTAGCACTCAAGTAATTTACTTTGGAATGGCAGAAAAATACCACATAGTAGGAGATGGTGGACACAAATGGCATGGGTTTTGGCTCAAGGTGTTTGGATGCACGAGAAGCATTTCTCTCGCAAGGTTTGGCTAGCAAGGTTGTTTGAAGCAAACACAAGTATGAACAGTACAAAACTCACACAAGAACATATTGCAAGCATTATAAGGCTCTACACTGTCTTCCTTGTTGTTCAAACACTTTACCAAAAAATATCTAGACTTAGAGAGACCAATCATGCAAATCAAATTAAACAAGCTCTACGGTAGTTCTTCATTAATAGATTAAACTACGTGATGCAAGAGCTTAAACATGATCTATGAGAGCTCAAACAATTGCCAAGTTAATCCAAACCATATGCATTTTTCGATTCCAACCAAATAGCAATTTAACGAAGCAATTTAGCCTTCGCCATGAACATTAAAGCACAATTAAGAACACAAGTGTTCCATATGAAAAAGCGGAGCGTAATATCTCCAATATAAGGATGGTGGAATCCAACTTTATTCAAAACAAAACGAAAGTAAAAGCAAACCGACGCTCCAAGTAAAGAACATAAGATGTGATGGAATAAAAATATAGTTTCACTAGAAGTGACCTGATAATGTTGTCGATGAAGAAGGATGCCTTGGGCATCCCCAAGCTTAGATGCTTGAGTCTTCTTAAAATATGCAGGGATGAACCACGGGGCATCCCTAAGCTTAGACCTTTCACTCTTCTGATCATAGTATATCATCCTCTTCTCTTGACCCTTGAAAACTTCCTCCACACCAAACTTCAAGCAAACTCATTAGAGGGTTAGTGCATAATCAAAAATTCACATATTCAGAGGTGACACAATCATTATTAACACTTATGGACATTTCACAAAGCTTCTGAAAGTTAATGGAACAAAGAAACTCATTCAACATAGCAAAAGCGGCAATGCGAAATAAAAGGCAGAATCTGTCAAAAACAGAACAGTCCGTAAAGACGAATCTGGCAGGGGCACTTAACTTGCTCAAATGGAAAAACTCAAAACTAATGAAAGTTGCGTACATATCTGAGGATCACGCTCGTAAATTTTCAGATTTTTCGATTTTTACAGAGCCTTGAGAATTCGTGACAGACAGCAATGTTGTTTCTGCGCAGCAATCCAAATATAGCATCAACTTTAGCATAGAAATTTTACTTGGCACAAAAACATGATAAGGAGAGGTTGCTATAGTAGTAAACAACTTCCAAGACTTAACAATACAGTAACAAAATAAAACATGGGTTATCTCCCAAGAAGTGCTTTTCTTTAACGCCTTTCAGCTAGGCGCAGAAAGTGCAAATCAAGTAACATCAAAAGAAGAAGCATCAACATTATTATTTTTCTTACAAACACAACTTGTTGCAGAGGGTACCTTAGATGCTCCATTATCTAAATTTTCTATGGTGGTGCTAGGGTTTTATCAATTTTAGACCTATAATAATTCTTTGGTTTAGGCACCTTAGACGCATACATGAATTTTTGCTCTTTCCCACATAAGCTTCTCCTTATACTTAAGAGAAGAAAAGTTGAACCCAAGGTTCCCATAGCTTTTTCAAGTTCACCAATCCTATTGATTTCATTATCATGGACAACACAAGTTCCTAGAACACTAATTCTTTCATCAATTCCTCCTAAGGATTTATCAAGTTCATCAGTTTTATCTAGTAACATTTCCAATTTAGTTTCAATACTTGGAAAATTTTTCTCTATGGTTTCCAATTTTTTCATAACATCCTCAAGAGAGACTTCAATTTTAACTTCATTAACAGGTGGTATTCCAACTAGACTCTCAATGATGCAACTAGCTTCTAAAGCGGGAGTACCTAGGAAATTACCTCCCGAAAGAGTATCAAGAACATACCTATTCCAACTAGATAAGCCAACATAAAAGTTCCTAAGAAGGATAATAGTGGAGTGTTTTTAATGCACCTATGATGAGCATTACTAATTCTGTACCAAGCATCTTTAAAACTTTCTCCACCTTGTTGCTTAAAAGAACGAACTTCAACTTCAGGATTACTCATTTTAACAGTAATAAAAGTAGACTAGGCAAATAGAATAAAGACAAGTAACTAATTTTTTTGTGTTTTGATATAGAACTAGTAAACAAGACAGAAAGTAAAGTAGCTAATTTTTTTGTGTTTTTAGTATGAAGCAAACAAGACAGTAAATAAAAGTAAAGCAAGACAAAAACAAAGTAAAGAGATTGAAGTGGAGACTTCTGCAGCGTGTCTTGATCTCCAAACGGCGCTTAAAAGTGCTTGATGTGCGTAGATGTACACGTCCGTTGGGAACCCCAAGAGGAAGGTATGATGCGCACAGCAAGTTTTCTCAGAAAGAAACCAAGGTTATCGAACCGAGGAGCCAAGAAGCACGTGAAGGTTGTTGGTGGAGGAATGTAGTGCGCGCAACACCAGTGAAACCGGCGCCAACGTGGAACCTGCACAACACAATCAAGATACTTTGCCCCAACGTAACAGTGAGGTTGTCAATCTCACCGGCTTGCTGAAAACAAAGGATTAAACGTATCGAGTGGAAGATGATGTTTGTTTGCAAAGAACAGTAAAAACAATAGAATGTATTCAGATGTAAAGAATGGACCGGGTCCACAGCACTAGTGGTGTCTCTCCAATAAGATAACTAATATGGGTGAACAAATTACAAAGGGCAATTGACAAATAAAGATTCAATACATATCAATGATGATTACTATGAGATTTAATGGCATTACGACAAAGTACATAGACCGCTATCCAACATGCATCTATGCCTAAATAATCCACCTTCGGTTATCATCAAACCCTTCCAGATTAAGTTGTAAACAACAGATAATTGCATTAAGTATGGTGTAATGTAATCAACACAAATATCCTTAGACAAAGCATCGATGTTTTATCCCTAGTAGCAACAAGACATCCACAACCTTAGAACTTTTTCACTGTGTCCGATTAAATGGAGGCATGAACCCACTATCGAGCATAATTACTCCCTCTTGGAGTTACAAGTATCAACTTGGCCGAGCCTCTACTAGCAAGAGAGCATGCAAGAACATAAACAACACATATATGATAGATTGATAATCAACTTGACATAATATTCTATATTCATCGGATCCCGCCAAACACAACATGTAGCATTACAAATAGATGATCTTGATCATGTTAGGCAGCTCACAAGATCTAAACAATGATAGCACATGAGGAGAAGACAACCAACTAGCTACTGCTATGGACCCATAGTCCAAGGATGAACTACTCACGCATCAATCCGGAGGCGGGCATGATGATGTAGAGCTCCTCCGGTGATGATTCCCGGCAGGGTGCCGAGGCGATCTCCTGAATCCCCCGAGATGGGATTGCGGCGGGCGCCTCGGTAATGTTTTCCGTATCGTGTCAGGGTTTCGCGACGAAGGCTATTTGTAAGGCGGTAGGTCGGGGACGCGAGGGCCCGGCACCACGCCGGCGCGACCAGGGGCTCGGGCCGCGCCGCCCTGTTGTCTGGCCAACTCGTGGCCCCACTTCCTTTCCCCTGTCTGGAAGCTTCGTGTAAAAATAGACCCCTGGGCGATTTCGTCCAATTCCGAGAATATTTCCTTACTAGGATTTCGAAACCAAAAACAGCGAAAACAGGAAGCACTTCGGCATCTTGTTAATAGGTTAGTGCCGGAAAATGTATAATAATGTTGTAAAGTATGTATAAAACATTCAAGTATTGTCATAAAAGTAGCATGGAACATAAGAAATTATAGATACGTTTGAGACGTATCAGAGTGCCACAAAAGCTATAAGGCAAGTTCTATAGGACGGCGGTTTGACCCGCAATGTTGTATGGCGCTTGTTGGGCGACTAAAAGGCGACATGTTCAATAGTTAGGTGTGGCGGAGATGCGCATGTTGAGATGGATGTGTGGCCACACGAGGAAGGACCGAGTCTGGAATGATGATATATGAGATAGAGTTGGGGTAGCACCGATTGCAGAGAAGCTTGTCCAACATCATCTAAGATGGTTTGGCCAAATTAAGCGCAGGCCTCCAGTAGCTCCAGTGCATAGTGGACAACTAAAGCATGCGGATAATGTCAAGAGAGGACGGGGTAGACCAAACTTGACATGGGAGGAGTCCGTAAAGAGAGATCTGAAGAACTAGCCATGGAAAGAGCCGCGTGGAAGCTTGCTATCCATGTGCCAGAACCATGAGTTGGTTACGAGATCTTATGGGTTTCACCTCTAGCCTACCCCAACTTGTTTGAGAATAAATGCTTTGTTGTTGTTGTTGTTTGTTGGCTTAGTTGCTTGTTGCAGTAGCTTCTCATGGTGCATTGTTGCCCCCTATTTGCACTTTGCAGATCCAAACTAAAGGGAGAGCCCGCTTAGAGTACAAGAGATTGGACAAGCTATCCTATGTCTCATGCAACCGGCAAATGGAGAATAGGTTTCAGAAGTTGTGTGAGGTAGGATCCAAAGGAAAGAGGGCTAATGCTCTTATGCTAGAAGAATTTCAATGGGATAATGAGTGCATTGATATCAATGTTGAATTTGTTCATCAAGATGAAGCTGATGGTGATAATTCTAATTCATTGTGTTGGTATCAAGTTGATGAGGCCCTGGGTGCAACCGATGGCCTACAAAACCGAAACTATAAAACGGTTTCCCCCTCGCGTCGCCTCCTCCAGGCGACCGGGGGGCGAAAACCCTAACAGCCGCCGCCGCTCCTTCCCCCTCCGTCCCCCCTCCTCGTCGCTCCCTGAGGCGTCGCCGGGCCTGGCTCGCGACGCCGGTGATGGGGGCGGCGGGGATCTGGGCCCCTGGCTCCCCGCGCGGCGTATAGATGGAGGAGCTCCGCGCCGGGTTTGCCCTGGCTGGGGCGGCCGCTCGGCTCTTCCTCCGGCGTCGATGGCGGGCCTGGATCCGCTGTGGGCTCGGGAGGTCTCGGCCGGCGACCCCCTCGGTGGGGGCTCGGGATCTCAGGGCGGCGGCCCTGTTCTGGTGGTGCGGCGACTCCGGCTCGGCGGCGAGCGGTGTTCGCGGGTGCGGGCTGGCGTCTGCGGCCGTGTGGGCGGCGCGGAGCCGGCGGGTGCTGGCCTTGGCCCGGGGCCCCCTCGGTGGTCGCCGGCGCCAGATCTGAAGGTACTAGTCCCTCCTCTCCTCATGGCGTCCAAGCTCCCTGGCCCTGTTCGGCCGAGCTGCTGGCGGCGGGACTCTGCGACCGGGAGAAATCCCTGACCGGTGGTACCGGTCACGACGGTGGCGACGTCCTTGGGCGCCGCCTTCCCTGCTGGGGGCACCGTCGAGGTACTGTCCCTCCCCTCCTCCTTGCTCCCTGGGTGAAAACCTAATCCCGGATTGGACCGCGGTGTCGCTGTAGCGTCGCTAACCTTGCTGAAGGCGCGGTCTTGGGGAGTTTGGGTAGGTTGTGGGCGCAGGTTGTGTGTGCGGGTGGTGTGCCGGTGCTCTTCTCCAGCATGCCCAACTGCTTCGTCTCCGATGCGTTCGAGCTCCGGCTTGCTGTTGTGCTTCTCAGTGTGTGTGGTATGGTGTCGGTGTGCTTGGATCTCCTTCCTAGGACGTCGCCGTTAGTCTGCAGTCAAGCTCAATCGGCCGACGGTCGGCGCCCTTCGAGCCAGGGCGAGGAGGCAGGGAGCCTTCTTCGGCGATGGTATGGCTGAGGCTGATGCTCGATTCCGTGGGGTTTTCCATGTCCGACCACACTTGCTGTCTCCCTCTCGAGCTCCACCGGCGCCGGGCTGCTGATCGTTGAAGAGGACCTTGGTGTTGCAAGCTGTGTTTCATCTCTGTTGTTTTTTGCTTGTAGCTTCTTTGTGTTGTAAGCTGTTCTCAGCACCTATGTACTCTGCCGTTGTGGCTTTATTAATTTAAAGCTGGGCTTAGGCCTTATGTTTAAAACCGAAACTATTCAAGAAGAGCTCGTGGTGGTGCTAATGCTAGTGCTAGTGAGCCTAGGTGACCCATTGGCCCACTTATGGAAGGAGGGTGAAAATATGATTGTGAATGATCCAGAATTTAAGGCTGAATTGGAAGAAGAGATGAATGCCAGTGACATTGAGAGCGATGTTGACGGCAATGATTATACACATGACAAAGATCGAGACTTTGAAGTGGATATTGATTGATATGAGAAATCTTCAAGTGTTTCCTAATTTATTTTGCTGAACATGTTCAGTTGAACTTATTATATGCTTATGGACTTGTGGTTGTCTGACCTTGGGGTCTTGTGGTTGTGTGGCATCTGAACCTATTCTATCTTTACTATTATATTGGAGTTGGTCGTAGGTCGTACAACGTGTTTGGTGAAGGAGATTTGGACCATCCAATCCGTCGAATTGCCTTTACGCATTCTGCACCGTGCGATTGCTTTTGATGATAAGTTATTTACCTCTGTTCATTATTCGGGGGATCAAGCCAGATCCTTTATTTCCTCTTCCGCTAGCAATCAAATCGTTTATTTCCCATTAGCAATCAGATCGTTTATTTCCTTCATTAGCGCCCTACCATTTCATCTCCGAGCGCTTCAAAACCCTTCTTTGCTATTTCATCCGTCCTGGTCACATCCTCCCTCTCGTGAACTAGAGTTGGGCGCCGCCGCTCTCTTCCTGGTCGACGGCGAGCTCCCAAGTCCCTGCTGGCGGCCCTCATCCACGGCTCGTAACCATATGTTTAAGCCACCATGTATCTTGACCTTCCTGCCCTCTCCCTCCATGGGAGCTCGACCATAACGACATGCAGCCACAGGAGCTCGACCACGACGACCGGCCGCCGCAGGAGCACGATCACGACTGGCTGAGGAGTTGTTCCACAACGACTGTGTGTTTTCTCCTCGGCCTTGGCTGCTGCCCCTTCGGGACGTTTTCTCTCGACCGGCACAACCCTCCAGCTCCTTCGCTTTTCCACGACCACCGCGCTGCAGTCCTCGGACTCCCATGCCAGACACCTCCAACGCCCCCCTCAAGCTCAGGGCCTGGACGCACTGCTGCTCCCCTTCGTCTCATGTTTTTGTTTTGTAGTTTGTCGAATTTAATCTTGGCTAATCGATCTGGTCTGCTGGTGATGTTTGTTTCCAATATCTACATAAGCATGTGCAGGATGTGTGAGAAGGCTGGTGACGGGAAGGGGAGTTGCCACTTGTCAGCCATATGACTGGTCTCGATTCTTATGTTGTTGGCCAAGTCGACCGATCTCTTTGTTGCGAGGTATATTTTCTTATGTTGTTGGGAGTGTACTTTTCTTATGTTCTCGGATTAGGAATGGCAACGGGTCTGCCCCCGCGCGGGGACTGCCTTTTCTTCCCCGTCCCCGCGTTTGTGAAATTCCCCCGTCCCCATCCCCATTCCCCACCTTGGGGACTATTTTTCCCCATCCCCATCACCCACCGGGTATAGCAGACCCATGGGTTCCCCACCCCTATCACAAACAGTACACAAATCATGAAAATATCGCAAAAAATCAAGCTCAAAAATAACTTAATACGTGCAGAGTCAAAACACCACACACTGACACACATAAGACATAACGAGTACTTATGTTTGACTCACATAGTTCACACAACGAGGGTTTGACCGAAGAATGGTTTATATAGACAAAATTTTGGCAACAAATCGCGTGATTACCAGAAGGTAAGCAAGCATTAGTGACGGACGTAAATGTGTGTTTAGCTGAAATTAAGCAGGACAAGCTAAATTTGTGGGATATTACCGATACATGCGGGGCTCCGCGGGGTTCGGGTATGGGCACTGCTGGAACGCCCTCCGCCCCGCTCTCCCCATCGGGGAGCAAGTCTTGCCGTTAATACCCCCATGGGGATAAATTAGATACCACACCCGGCCCCTAATAGAGGAAAACCCCGTCGGGTTTCGGGTAAACGGTCCCCGTTGCCATCCCTATCTCGGATCGCCTTGTTCGCTGTTAGGTGCGTGAACCACAAGAACCACGTGATCTTGTTGTACAACAGTTACGCCGTGGACGATGCCAGACCCATGACCGCCGGTGCGCCGCCAACGAAGAAGTACCCCTCGTTGGATCGTAGAGCAAACACCAAGCAGTCGGTCGCGTCGCCCTAGAGATTGGCAGCATAAATCACGGCGCACACAATGCTCCATGCCCCCTTGAGGTCCCCACCATGCAGCAGGCCGGTTCACGCGAGGACGAGCACCATCGGCAAGGTAGCCACCGGGCCGTGCAGTGGCGGGGCGGTGAGGTCTTCAGGATCGGATGGGTTGAGCATGGCGCCAGCAGCAGCATGCGGTGGGTGCATCTCATGGTCATCTGTACACCCCCAGGACATTCACTTCCACCGTTAAAACGCCTGAAAGGTCCCTCGCACGCACCACTGAACTTATTCTACGCCGTGGCATACGATAACTATTATTTCTGAGCCCCGTATCCCAACTACTTAGAGGGTCCACAAAACGAGCTCATGTGTGCTCCTGACTCATGAGAAAACACGCCCTGTCCATTTATTCTTGTTTGAGTTTGTTATTGATGTAGATGGCAAAAGCAGTTACAAGGAAGGTGATCTTTTCATGGCTTCTCATCCAAGAAGCCTAGAATTGATTGCATTCATGAAAAGAAATAGTTCCAGGATCATCTCGGTGGGCATGAAAGAAGAGGATCTAAAAATATTGATGATTGCTATGATGTCCTCGGTTACGGAAATTGGTGACATTTCAGCAACTACGTCAATAGTGATAGTGGTAAGAATTTAATGTTTAATAACTTTGTTCTAGACACTAGATGATCACTGATTGATGATGTCCATAATCCTTAGTTGTGACACTAACTTGAAGCATTTTTTAGCATATCTATGCAAGATGCCAGAGTGGGCATATCCAATGGTGTATTAGAGCAACGTGTTTGGTCTTTGGCGTGTTCTGGAAATTTATTATTTTTTATGGTCCCTCAACATGTACACGTATACCGTAAAAAATTGTTCCATACATGGATTTTCCCCTGTCTTGCATTTTTACCACAGGGATGTGGAAATCTATATGAGGACAAGGGCACCTTATACGTATTCACAAGTAAAAGGTCTATATTTCACGAATATACTTAAACATAAGTGACATTAACTTAGGTCGAAATTAGAAGAAATTACACAAGCAAGAGTATGCAATTTTCACGTGCATTATTTGAAATGTGCG
The DNA here is from genome assembly GCA_030979885.1 of Lolium multiflorum. Classification (NCBI taxonomy): domain Eukaryota; kingdom Viridiplantae; phylum Streptophyta; class Magnoliopsida; order Poales; family Poaceae; genus Lolium; species Lolium multiflorum. Next base: position 57,038 of record JAUUTY010000589.1, on the reverse strand, counting down.
GAGAGGAAAGAAATTTGAATAGAGGAAGTGATAGTCATCACGAGCAATGAGATGTCAGGTGATAATGACAACTTTACTGCACCGTAGAAATGCACGGGCATTCAACTAGTATTTCTATTATGCAACTTATGTTCAACATGGGTGGTGTGGACTTGTTTGCTCTGTTGATGTAACTTGAGTGTTTAAGTTGCTTACTTGCTTTGATTTTATGCATGTGCTAGTCTGTTGGAGTGTTTAGCCAGTTTGAAGGCACAAATCTGATTAATTTTTATTTAATTGTAGGCTTTTGGCTCGTGGAGAAGTGGAGGCCCTATCAACTAGACGCAATTGTCAGAGTATCAGGTTCCTCTTCACTCCCTATGCCATCAATATATATTACAATATACCAAAATTGATAGTCTAGTTACTTATTATTTTTTAGTAGTTCCTTGTTGACACCACATCGACAAGTTTATAACTTGTCGAGACTTTTCACGACGTGTCTGCTTGTCGTTACCCCCAGCGACAAGTTGTGACACGTCGACACGTAACCGTTGCTAGCCAGCACACCAGAGTTCAAAAGCATGATACACAAATCACATGTCTCGTGCTAAATTGATTTTCTACTTCTTCTCAAGCCATGCCTGGTGAGTAGGGTTCATGTCGTCGGTCAAGGGGGTCGCCATGATCCTGGCCTCCTTGCTGAGCAGGGTGATCTCCAACTCCTTCTGCTTGTTGTCGACCTCCTTCATGGTTGCGCGTGCATATATATTTAATATCGAGCTTCTTGGTTTGTATCTCGTTGGCGGTCTCTTCCTCTTCCCGCCACTTCCTCTCGCCCCTCTTCTCTCTCGAAACCTCCTTGTCGGCAAGGAGCATTGATCATCCCCATCATCGCTTGCAATGAGGCATCTCGCTTGGCCTCCGCCTTGGAGCTCGTCTGCCCCTTCGCCTTAGGTGCCGCCTTCCGTGCCGCCACCGTCATTAACCATGTAAGCTACGGTGGCATCCATGGTATTGGATCCATCGAGCCACAACTAGTGACCAGCGCATTGGCCAGCACCTACCGTCCACCAAAACCACCGCTTCTGTCACCAGGCCTCAGTGTTTGCACGCCTGGATGGTGTCCATGTATGCCAATGCATTGACCCTTTCATGGGGGAGTTTGGTAGCGGCCAGCTTGGCCTTCATGTTCACCCTATGCTTGGCCCTCTAACTCGACTCCACGGCCCGCTCCTCCGGCATGAGCTCCTTCTTTGGCTTGGCTGGCGCGTCGAGGTCGGCTGCCTTTCTCGGCCAGCCACGCGCACGTGGTGGAACCATCGCTTGGGCGGCAGGAGCTGTGGCCACAGCTTCAGGCGCGGCGTTTGTTTTTTTTACCGTGACTGTGAGGCAAAAATCCCCACAGCAAAATTTTATATAAAAAAAAGAGTCAACAGATACAAACTATGTACAAAAGAAAAGAGAACTGGAAAAACATATATACAAAAACCCTAGCGTAGCCATCCCTTCATGGCAATCCATTAATCCAGTCAAGCAATCCTTTCTTATTCTTCTCCTTAATCCTGTACTGCAATAGGGTAAGATCATGCACAAACTTGCTTTTCCACTTCGCAAAAGTGGGTCTTTCATTTCTAAAAATCTTACCATTCCGAATGAGCCAAATATTCCAGCAAGCTGTCATCAAAACTTCCATAAAGAAAGGCTTGTTAAAACCTCGTTTGGCCACAGCAAGAATATCTTGCATATTATCCTTAGGTTGCCAAATTATCTGCAAGTAATTCCAGATTCTAGCACTGAAATTGCATTCAAAGAACAGGTGTGTTCTATCTTCATAATTTCTCCCAGGGCATAACTCACAATGTACATCATCAGTGACTCTCCAATGCCGACGTTTCAAAAGATCACGAGTATTGAGCCTATCAGAGATCAACAGCCATGCAAAAACTTTGAGCTTCATAGTGCATGCAGACTTCCATAACCAATTATACACACTCGGCACCTATCATAAAATTTCGCCGATGTGTACTTCTCTCCCCAGCTATAAGACCAAACATCATTCTGCTCATTTGGTTTATTCAACTGCATAAGATCCTCCAGAATCTGTAATTCTCCATGTGCAATAACCGAGAGGGGTAAATAAAACTGCGTAGTAATATCATCCACATGAAATACCTCAGCAGCAGAAGTTTGATTATTTAGGACATAGGAAAACAGTCGAGGAAACCTATCCTTGATAGGCCTAGTTTGCCCATTCAGAAGCCAATTATCATGCCAAAAGAGAAAGGTGTCCCCTCTTCCCATCTTAACAGTCGCCACTGCTCGGAAATTATCTACCAATTTCAACACAACTCGCCACCAAAACGAACCACAAAGGTTTTCAGCATGAGGAACTTTACTAGCATAGTGTGCATGCCAAACCAGCTTTACCCAAGGGATATCTTGATGATTATAAAATTTATCCAAGAACTTGATTAACAATGCTGCATTCTTCTTTTGAAAATCAACAATACCCACACAACCAGACTTCTTGGGTTTACATATCATCTCCCAGGCTGCTAATGATTGCTTGGGCTCATCAAACTTGTCTCTCCACAGACATTGTCTTAATATTCTGTCCAACTGCTTAGTCAAACCCAGAGGTAATTGCAACGAGCAAAGAAAATGCAGAGGCATAGATGATAAAGTAGAGTTTATCAACTGAAGTCGAGCTCCTTGTGATAAAAAACTAGAGCTAGATGTGAGTTTCCTTTCCAACCGACACACCAAAGGCATTAAACCTGAGATGGTCGGCCTAGTCGTTCCCAATGGCAGCCCCAAATAGGTAAATGGCATCACTCCAATCTGACAACCAAAATCAATAGCTAACTGCTGCATCAAATCATCAGGCACATTAATAGGCACCATCTGCGACTTGCTAAAATTTATTCTCAGTCCAGTAGATCTAGAGAACTTATTTAACACTTCCTTTAAAATCCCCATCTGGTTTGCATCAACCGGCATAATTAACAAAGTGTCATCAGCGTATTGAACAATTGGGAAGTCCTCATCATTAGTTTCAATAGGCCTCGACAAAACTCCCTGCCTGACAAGATCATTTACTGCCGACTGTAGTAGATCAGAGCCAAAGGAGTATAGAAGTGGCGACAATGGATCTCCTTGACGCACCCCCCTCTTACAGGTAAATTGATTACCAGGTATACCATTAAGAAGTATAGACGAAGTACCAGATGATAAGATGGCTCTCACCCATCCTAACAAGACTTCATTAAACCCTTTATGCTTCATAATTTGCAAAATCGCATCATGCTCTATCGTATCAAACGCCTTCGCAAAATCCAACTTGACAATCACAATGGGTTTTTTTGAGGCTTGGCATAAGTACAAATACTCAAACGCCCAAGCCAAACAGTCCTGGATTGATCTTTTCCTAAGAAACCCATACTGATTCTTGTGCAAACAACTCAGAATTTTCCCTTGAAGTCGATTTGCAGCAAGCTTAGTAAGAAATTTGAGACAAACATTTGTAAGTGAAATTGGCCGAAAATCATTAGCCTCAACAGGCATAGACTTCTTAGGCACCAATGTAATGTATGATCCATTTATATTTTCCAACTTAACCTTACCCTCATGAAAATCCGAGGCCAGCTGATAGAATTCCTTCTATACTATTGGCCAACCTTTTTTAAGAAAGAGCCCATTGAACCCATCCGGGCCAGGTGCTCGATCAATAGGCATCCATTTAACTACATCATCCATTTCTTCCTTTCCAAATGGCCGAGTCAATTCATCAAGCCCCTCAACTCTGGTCAACAAAGTATCCAGATTAAACTCCATAGTGATTCCTTCTGTTTTACCCATCCTTTCCTTATAGTTTGATAGCAACATACCAGCCATGATTTCATGATCCGAGAACTCATTACCACTTCCATCCTTGAGCACAGAGATATTATTCCTCCTGTACCTTTCTGTCGCCATAGCATGGAAAAACTTTGTGTTATCCTCACCTTGTTTAATCCACCTAATAGTACACCGCTTCTTCCAATAGTTACATTCAGTCAACAATAACTCTTCCAAATGCAATTTGACCAGTTTCCTAAAATCGAATTCAGCACGGAAGAGGGGGCGATACTCCTCAAGTTCATCAAGCAAGAGGATAACTTTATTGCATTTTTGTATCAAAATTTTCAGACGTGACAAACTAGTCTGCCATTTCTTGATGTCATACCTCATACTTTTTAATTTACCTGCAATGATTGCCGAACTATAATGTTTTCCCGAGACCTTAGTCCAAGATTCCGTTACACATTCCAAGAAACCAGGGAGATCCACCCAGTAATTTTCAAAATGGAAGAGCTTAGTCTTAGGAATATTAGTATCAATTGTAACAAGACATGGCACATGATCTGATCCTATCTTAGCCAGAGGCAGGACTATCGAATTAGGGTACTCCGAAATCCAATTGGGACTTGTGAAGAACCAATCGAGCTGCTCCAAAAGTGGATTTTTTTACATATTTGACCATGTGAAGGATCTGCCTTTAAGTGGTAACTCTAAGAGACCCAAATGCCCAATAATGTCATTAAATAAGAACATGTCGTTGATATTACCCCCGGTTTATTTCTGTTATCCTGTGATCGAATGAAGTTAAAGTCCCCAAGTACCATCCAATTATCAGTAACAGGTATGTTGAGATTATAAAGCCAAGACACAAAGAGATCCCGCTCCAGACCTGACACGGTCCATATACGCAAACCAGCACCCAAGAAGATTGATTATGCACCGAAGTGAAATTAATTATGATACCAAAGGGATGTGTCTCAATCAATAAACCAACAAAGACTGATGAGTTCCAAAGCACAATCATACCCCCAGATGCCCCAACCGAAGGTGAAAAAGTGAAACAATCAAATCTTTTAGGAGCAAACTTCCTTAAGAAACGCCAATCAATAGTCTCACATTTAGTCTCTTGAAGACAAACTATGTCACAGGCACTTTCATCAATTTTAGAGCGCACATCCCTCTGTCTATTTTCGGAATTCAAACCACGAACATTCCAACACAACACTCTCCAACTTCTTCTAGATGTATTATTCATTAATAACCAGAAGCATAGAGTAGATAAACCCAGTACATAGCACCAGGTACAGAGATAACAAAATAGGAAACATAGTTTGACTGTTTTCACTGAACTGACCAAGCAACCCAACACTGCACTGATATTCAGTTATTACAATAATAAGACCCATATTAACTTGCAACCATAGAACCCAAATGACAAGATTAATCATCATCATTGCTGATTGTTGCAGAAGAGGAATCAGGTTCAGCTTCAAGCTGCTCCCTAGTGAGCTTTGACGGATCCATGCCAAGATCCTCCCCCACCTTTTGCATCACATGAATAGGAGTTGCTGGAATATCCATCTGCTCAGAATCTACCTCTTCAATGTCCCGACAAGTATCAGCCTCCCCTTGCTGCTGCAGATTCTCCAAAAGGAACTTGGCCCGAACCTTTTTCTTCAGTCGAGGTTGAGCAGACAGAACTGGGGCTGGCCTGCAACCATCTTTCTTGAGACAACTACGTGTAAATATTCTCTGCTCTGGCTGATCCACAAGAGTCTTGCGTGTTCTCTTCTTTGGTACAGTCGCAGGAGAAGCAGTAAATACAGGAGGACAAAGTTGCGAGTCCTCCTTGTCAAAATTTAGAGTTCTAGCGACTTGCCTGGCACGAACAATCATCCTGGGCCTAACTCCACTCTCCCTTCTACCTTAAGTCAATAACAGCTGTGAATTCTTAAAGGGATCAAAAGCTGCATCCCATGTCCTCTTCAGAAACATAAAAGGAGACACTTGCATAGACAGTGGAATTGTCTTAGCAAGTAAAGCAGGAATCATAGACTAAAAAACTTTGTCCCAAACCATCTGTGGTGGCACAACATGCCCAAACACTGTGAGTACCCTTCCAACCTGAACAACCTCCATGTGTTGCACTCCAGGAACCTGTAGCTGGTTTACCTCATGGCCATTAACTGAAGAAACTGAATTCCCAGAAGGATTCATCACCATAGATTCTTGTGCATCCATCAAATTCTCCTCAGCTTCATCCATCTGCTCATTCTCATTCCCTTGAACATCATTGAGATTATCTTGTAGTGCATCACACCCTATCTCAGGGAACTAAGGATTGACAAAAAGGTTATGATCATGCTCCAGATTACCAGGCAACGGATGTGGATTACCATCAGGCGGCATCGGATCCTCATCAGCCGGGAGGACATCAGCAAAATCAGCAGATAGTATAAAAACAGGGGCTGTCCAGGATTCTTTCACACCACCAACCGTTGCAAATTTCTCGAAAACAACATCGCGCGGTACCAATGTAGGAGATGAAAACGAAGCATACACTAGAACCCTCTCCTTAATTGGATCAGCTCTATTCCAGTAATAAAATTTACCAAACGAAGAGACCGCATATATTAGCAATGTCTAGATCATTCCTATAGTCTGGGTGAATCCCTAACATCATCAACCACCCTTTGCGGAAACCTTGAGAGGCCCTATGATTTTGCTGCGCATTATCAGCCCGGACAAAGCGAAGAAACCTATTCTGAATCTGGAAATCACCATGACTGACTAGCGCGTTGAAAGCATTGGGGCTACTGAGCTTAAACAAACCGGCCCCAAATAAACTAGGCTGATGATCAACAACATTGCGATTAAGCGGACCAGTAAGAAAATCAAGCACCTGATCCCTCCAAAACATCTCATCCACTGGCAGAGGTGCAGGGTCGAGGATGGCGATGCAGTAGTCGTTGTGCTGAGACAGCGGATCCTCCGCTGCATAATAATATGAGCGAGGAAGGCGAGTAGGGCCACCATCAATCACCTGATGCCCCCATGGCAGCCAAGGTAAAGGATCAACCTCGAAGACCACCATTGAATCTCCTGGAGACGAAGCAGAGACAGAGATAGGCGGCGGCGTAGAACTCTGTATTGGTGGAGGTTGAGATACTGCTGCAGCCAAAGAAGTTGGAACGGCAATCGTAAGAGGACTCGTATCCGCTGTATGTTTATTGCCCTCCGACCCAGAGTCAGCCCTTTTCGGTATCCATATATGTTTCCTACTTCTAGGCCTGTTAAGACAGGATCGGGCCATGTGACCGTAGCTAAAACAGGCTCGACATCTGATGTCATTAATACAGTCAATAGTTTTATGGCCCATACTCAAGCAACGCCCACAATCCCAAACCCTATAAACCATCTGATTAATCATTTGCTCAAATTCCTTCATACCATCATGGGATAACTCTGGTTGAGGTTCCACAGAAGCAGTACCCACCGGCTGCACCTCATTATTAGATGTCACGCTAGCTGACTCAAGCGGCAGATTTGTACCAAACTGAATCCTTGATTCTGTCTGTGTCCGAAGTACAGAGTTATTTCCAGAATCAACATCCTCATCATTTGATGTGAGGCCGATCGGCTCCTTCGGAACATTCATAGTAAACTGAATACTTGGCGCCGTCTTTGTCCAAATCATATCAGGGCCTGAAGGTGTAGGAATTCTCTCTGGAGAAGATAGATTATATCCACTCTGTTGAAGATCTGCAATTTGATCAGCAGTAACAGGGTACCTATACCCTTTACACGCCGAATAACTTTCAATCACCGCAAATCTTAGCTTTTTACCAGAAGCTTTACCTTTCCTGACAACAAATTTAATATTGTTTGCCACACGTGTAACATTCATGCCCAGTTGTACCATTCTTTTTGTTGGACTTACTAGAGTCCATTCTGCCATTTACTGAATTCCAGCTTCCAATTCGGGCCACCTCTACCCCATAAATGAAAGAAACATTTGAATTGCTTGCATGAGTAAGAATGGCTGTTATAGATGAGGAAACCAGTCTGCTTATAAGATAGTGTGAATGAGAAAACCCTATCTCGCAGAATGGAGACCTTCAGTTCATTGCATAAGCCCCCAATCACTGACTCCAAAGCCAATGAGACATTGTCCTCTGTAAGTTTGAAAGCAGCCCGGCCAAATGACACTACCATGGTAAAATGAAAGGAATCCTTATTTGGATGAACCGTAGTAAAAAATCCTTCCTCACTTTATTGGCAAACATCCTTCCCGGAGTGAAATCCAAACCTAATTTCAAAGAATCATGCACGGCCGTATTTGCAGCAATGTCCATCTCAGGAGCTAACAATGCCGTTGGAATCGGATCTTGATCCCTAGCAGAACCATGATCTCCCGACTGATCTCTAGCAGGTGGATCAAACGATCCCAAACCCCGATCCATTTCTACCACATCCCCTGAGGGAGAATTGATACAACTATGAACCGTAACATGATGATTAACAAAGATCACCTTAGATCCTGATCTGATCCTTTCCTCGTCCTTGAAACCTCGACCAACTAGTGGTGCTCCCTTGACATTGAACAATACCAGCCAATTTTTGGCAAACCAGAAATGGAGAGTGCCATCGTACTCCTTCGGACGCCCCCGATCTTGATCACGCGTGGTGGAGTAGGAGATCTTCCAACGCCAGTCCGGTGGGATCGCCATCCCACACGATCAGAGGAGGAGGGCCAGCGCCTGCCGGACGCCGGCCGGAGAGATGCCTCAAAAACCCTAGATCGCCATGAGAGTCGCCCGTCGCCCGCTTACCCCTTCATGAGGGAACATACGTTAACTGGAAAGAAATGGGGACCACGCCATCCAGCATGGACTCGTCATGAGCTACGATGTCTCCATCAAGAGTTGCAGCCTCGATGGATCTAGCTAAGGCATGGGGGCGGAGGCTAGATGAGAGTGGAGGAGTGTGGAGGGTTGGGGCTGAACAAACATATTTCTCCCCTCGCCTGATGTCCGCGCTGCCGCAAACCTGGCCCAAATTTGGGTCAGGTTTGTTCCAAAACGGACGCGTCCACCGCTCGCTGTCCGTTTATGGTAGCGCGTTGGGCCTCGTTTTCAACCTCCGCTGACCGCAACAAACACAATACGTTCGAATGCAGTGGCGTTTGGAGATGGCCTTAGAGCATTTAAATCGTGCCCATATGTGCACTCATGTTCAAGACCTCCCATGCGTGGATCCATCCTTCCTTTTTTTTGATATTAGGACTTAAAGGTATTTTTGCAGGTCGGCTACTGATAATCCCCAAGTGCAAGGAATCACCGTAGTACAATTTGATAAGTATTTGGGTGTTGAACCCACGAGGAGATGAAGGTACACTATCTATTCTCTAAGGCCCTATAACCCACTTATATAGGTTTTCATGCAAAGCAATGGATTAGAGTGTGTAATATATGTTTTACTTCTATATAGAAATTGGTAAATTGCTGAAAGCAAATACTACAAATAAACTATTGCAAGCAAGTAAAACAAGTGCAGTAAAAGCAAGTAAACTAGGAGAAGGTATCTCAAGGAAGCAAGTGTTTTGGAAAATTATTATTTCATTTAGTTGGTTGTCACAATTACTGAACACAGTCTTTTTTTTGTTTCTTCTAGAGAGGAGCTATAGATAGGTGCAGCCATAAACATGTGCAACTACACCCGTACTGATTGATCTTAAGGCCGTTTCCAAGAAAATAACAAAGTTATTAAAACATTATGTCCAACCAAAACTGTAAGTTTCAAGGTGCCCATAATTATTTCCCTTGTTAATTAACCATGAATTAATATAGCATACATATTTAAGACATGGGACACAGTTTCTATCAAGCACCAACTAGCCCTCCTCGTATCATCATGCAATGGTGACAACCTTATTTATCCCCCAACATATGTGTGCACTCATATATCAGTACATAAGATCATCATAGAAGATAATATATACTTGTATGCAATCAACAAAAAAACTATTTCACAATTGCCATAAACAAGTCACTACTCAAACATAGACATGTAGATACAATAGATCATAGGAAAACAATAGATTGCATCACATCATGTTTGCTAGGAGATTACAAGAGATAGAGGATATTGCTGGAGTTTTTGATGATGAACACGTCGAAGGGGGTTGGAGTCCACCAGAGTCTGTTTCGGTGATGTCTACGTGTGTTTCTATTCTTGTAGACAGTGTTGGGCCTCCAAGAGCAGAGGTTTGTAGAACAGCAAGTTTCCTTAAGTGAATCACCCAAGGTTTATCGAACTCAGGGCGGTAGAGGCCAAAGATAGTCCTCTCAAGCAACCCTACAATTAAGATACAAGAAGTCTCTTGTGTCCCCAACACACCTAATACACTTGTCAGATGTATAGGCGCACAACTTGAGAGTCAAGACCATAAGTAGCACTCATATTTCGAAATTTATCAGTATCCATAAAAGTTTCAATGCATTCATAATCATAATTTATACCTGACTCTCTACCTTTGTCGTTCTCCCAATCTTCAGTATTCTCCTAAGTTCTTTCAAGAAGATCCCATCTAGCTTCAACCTCCTTGCTTGTGAAAGATCCCTCCAAACAGGCATCTAGATAGTCCTTGTGATGTCCTGAAAGCCTTGCATAAAAATTATTAATAATAACATTACGGGGGAGCTCATGAATGGGACATTTGAGCATTAGTGACTTCAATCTCCCCCATGGTTGGGAAATACTCTCCATCACGAGGATAAAAGTTATAAATGTAATTCCTATCAATATGCACTTCATGAGGAGGATAAAATTTAGAATAAAAGAGAGGCATAATATACTCCCAATCAAGAGAATGCCTATTCTTCAGCAATTTATACCAATGCGCCGCTTTACCGGACAGCGATATAGAGAATAGTTTCTTCTTCACTTCATCCATAGAGATACCTGCACACTTGAATAGCCCGCATAATTCTTGCAAAAACAGTAAATGATCTCCGGATGGACAGCTCCATCCCCTTCATAGCTTATCCATAACACGTTCAATAATTTTCATGGGTATCTTGAAAGGAATACTTTCAGTAGGTGGATTTAAAATATCACAAGCATCATTAGAGTTATCGCATATGGGAGATAAAGTATTATCAGAGCAAATTTTCTCCCCTAAAGATGGGAAGCTAAAAAGATCATAAAAACTAGCTTCCCCAAGCTTAGACTTCTCCATAGCATTAGCAAATTGCGTTCATACTAATCACATTGCTACTAGCATGCAAATAAGGTTCCATAGGTTTTTAATTTTCGCATCACACAATTCATGTCTTAACTCAGAAATAGATTAAAAAGCTCACCAATTTTTTTTATGCCTAACTAGTGAAAAAAAAACAAGAAACAAAAAGATGCAATTGCGGGATCTAAAGGAAATAACTTCGAGCACTCACACCGGCAATAGTGCTAGGAAATAGCTTAGTAGTCGGAGGATGTGAACACCTTTTACCTTACCTCCCCGGCAACGGCGCGTAAAATAGCTTGATGTCTACGTGTGCTTCTATTCTTGTAGACAGTGTTGGGCCTCCAAGAGCAGTAGGTTTGTAACAACAACAAGTTTCCTTAAGTGAATCACCAGTTTATCGAACTCAGGAGGTAGAGGTCAAAGATAGTCCTCTCAATCAACCCTGCAATTAAGATACAAGAAGTCTCTTGTGTCCCCAACACACCTAATACACTTGTCGATGTATAGGCGCACTAGTTCGGCGAAGAGATAGTAAAACACAGGTGGTATAGATGGTAGTAAATAGTAATTGCGGTATGAAGTAAATATTGCAGCAAGCGAACATGTAGCAGAACTTATTGGAAACGGTGTTTCAATGCTTAGAAACAAGGCCTAGGGATCCTACTTTCACTAGTGGACACTCTCAACATTGCAATCATAATTGAATATAAATAAGCACTTCATTATGCTATTCTGAATTACTCGCTGGATAACGAACACTAATTCACCATGTAGGGATGCAAAAGCAAACCTAAAGATGTATTCTCAAGTACTAATAAACACCCCACGCTGTCACTTTGAGCATTCATAGGAGGTACTAACACACCACAATTCATAGAGACATCCAACTCAAATCATAACCCAATGAACAAGTATTCTGTGAAATATAGCCTAAGAGACCCACACGGTGCACACACTGTCACCTTTACACACGTGGGACAAGGAGTCTCCGGAGATCACATAAGTAAAATCCACTTGAATAACATAACTACATCTAGATTACAAAGCTCATCATATGGATCTCAATCATGCAAGGCAATTCATGAGATCATTGTATTGAAGTACGAGAGAGATTAACCACATAGCTACCGGTACAACCCTTAGCCTCGAGGGAGAACTACTCCTCCTCATCATGGGAGACAAGCGTCGATGGAGATGGCGGTCGATGGAGATGCCTTCCGGGGCACTTCCGTGCCGCGGCGTCTAACAGAGACTGTCCCCGAACTTGACTTCGCGATGGCGGCAACAGAATTTTTCGTCCCGTGCCTTATGTTTTTAGGTTTTCGAGGCGAGAGATTATATAGGCGAAGAGGCGTCTCGAGGAGCCGGGGTGGCCCCATAGGCTGGCGCGCCCGGGTCCAGGCCGCCGCCTGTGTGGTGGGGCCCCAGGGCCCTCCTCTGGTCTCCTCTCTCCGGAAGCTTCGTGGAAAATAAGATCTGGGCGTTGATTTCGTCCAATTCCGAGAATATTTCCATTGTAGGATTGAACCAAAACAAAGAAAACAGGAACTGGCGCTTCGGCATCTTGTTAAAAGGTTAGTTCCAGAAAATGCATCAGAACGATATAAAGTGTGAACAAAACATGTAGGTATTGTCATAAAACTAGCATGGAACATAAGAAATTATAGATACGTTGGATACGTATCAAGCATCCCCAAGCTTAGTTCCTACTCGCCTCTAGGTAAACGATAACAACAATAATTTCTGAAGTGACATGCTACCATCATAATCTTGATCAACATTATTGTAAAGCATATGAGATGAATGGAGTGATTCAAAGCAATAGATTGCTAACAAAGAGATAATGACTAAACACATGAATCATATAGCAAAACTTTTCATGAATAGTACTTTCAAGACAAGTATCAAAAAGACTTGCATAAGAGCTAACTCATAAAGCAATAGATTCAAAGTAGAATGCATTGAAGCAACACAAAGGATGATTAAGTTTCAGCAATTGCTTTCAACTTGTAACATGTATATCTCATGGATAATTGTCAACATAAAGTAATATAACAAGTTCAATAAGTAAACATGTAAGAATCAATGCATACAGTTGACACAAGTGTTTTCTTCCAAGATAGAAAGAAGTAGGTAAACTGACTCAACATAAAGTAAAAGAATGGCCCTTCGCAGAGGGAAGCATAGATTACTATTTTTGCGCTAGAGCTTTTATTTTGAAAACATAGAAACAATTTTGTCAACGGTAGTAATGATTCATATGTGTTATGCATAAATACTTACAAGTTGCAAGCCTCATGCATCGAATACCAATAGTGCTCGCACCTTGTCCTAATTAGCTTGGATTTACATGGATTATCATTGCATAACATATGTTTCAACCAAGTGTCACAAAGGGTACCTCTATGCCGCCTGTATAAAGGTCCAAGGAGATAAATCGCATTTGATTTGTCGTTTTTAATAGATCTCAACTTAGGACATCCATACCGGGACAACATAGAAAACAGATAATGGACTCCTCTTAATGCATAAGCATTCAACAATGATAATATTCTCATAAGAGATTGAGGATTAGTGTCCAAACTGAAAACTTCCACCATGATACATGGCTTTGGTTAGCGGCCCAATGTTCTTCTCTAACAATATGCATACTCAAACCATTTGATCATGATAAATCACCCTTACTTCAGACAAGACGAACATGCTAGCAACTCACATGATATTCAACAAAGGTGTAAAAAGTTGATGGCGGCCCCAGAAACATGGTTACCGCTCAACAAGCAACTTATAAGAACTAAAACACATAGCTACATATTCATCACCACAATAGTTTTTAAGCTATTTTCCCATGAGCTATATATTGCAAAGATCAAAAACTTTGGAATGGGAGAAAAATACCACATAGTAGGTAGATATGGTGGACACAAATGGCATGGGTTTTGGCTCAAGGTGTTTGGATGCACGAGAAGCATTTCCTCTCAGTACAAGACTTTGGGCTAGCAAGGTTGTTTGAAGCAAACACAAGTATGAACAGGTACAACAAAACTTACACAAGAACATATTGCAAGCATTATAAGACTCTACACTGTCTTCCTTATTGTTCAAACACTTTTACCAGAAAATATCTAGACCTTAGAGAGACCAATCATGCAAAGCAATTTTCAACAAGCTCTACAGTAGTTCTCCACTAATAGATTAAACTACATGATGCAAGAGATTAAACATGATCTATGAGAGCTCAAAACAATTGCCAAGTATCAAGTTACTCAAAACCATATGAAGCATTTTATGATTTCAACCAAATAGCAACTAACGAAGCAGTTTTCAGCCTTCGCCATGAACATTAAAGCATAACTAAGAACACAAGTGTTCAAATGAAAAAGCGGAGCGTAATATCTCCAATACAGGATGGTGGGATCCAAATTTATTCAAACCAAAAAGAAAATAAAAGCAAACAGACGCTCCAAGTAAAGAACATAAGATGTGATGGAATAAAAATATAGTTTCACTAGAAGTGACCTGATAAGTTGTCGATGAAGAAGGGGATGCCTGGGCATCCCCAAGCTTAGATTCTTGAGTCTTCTTAAAATATAGGGATGAACCACCGGGCATCCCCAAGCTTAGACTTTTCACTCTTCTTGATCATATTGTATCATCCTCTTCTCTTGACCCTTGAAAACTTCCTACCAAACTTAAAGCAAACTCATTAGAGGGTTAGTGCATAATAAAAAATTCACATATTCAGAGGTGACATAATCATTATTAACACTTCTGGACATTGCACAAAGCTACTGAAAGTTAATAGAACAAAGAAAACCATTCAACATAGCAAAAGAGGCAATGCGAAATAAAAGGCAGAATCAAAACAGAACAGTCCGTAAAGACGAAATTTTCAGAGGCACTTAACTCAGACGGAAAAACTCAAAGCTAATGAAAGTTGTGTACATATCCGAGGATCACGCACGTAAATTGGCAGATTTTTTTGATTTTTCTACAGAGAGATCTACGCAAATTCATGACAGACAGCAAATCTGTTTCTGCGCAATAATCCAAATCTAGCATCAACTTTACAATAGAGATTTTACTTGGCACAAAAACATGATAAGGAGAGGTTGCTAAAGTAGTAACAACTTCCAAGACTCAACAGTACAGTAGTAAAATAAAAAAAACATGGGTGATCTCCCAAGAAGTGCTTTCTTTATAGCCATTAAGATGGGGTCAGTAATTTTAATGATGCTCTCATGAAAATTGAAAATGAAGCAAAAGGAGCATCAAGAAGCAAATTCAAAACACATTTAAGCCTAACCCACTTCCTATGAAAAGGAATCTTGTACACAAATAAAATTTGTTGGGGGGATGACCCCCGGTATGCCAAAGGCATGCCAAACCGGATGGTCTTATCCATCAAGGTACCGGTTTAATATTTATACCGGAGCTCCAAGTTAGGAATTTGGCTAAGTAAGCTAAGCCGGTATCCCCAAGAGGGGTATACCGGAACAGGAAGGAAAGATACCGGAGCGCCGGAAGGAAGAACATGTCGGATAGCTGGTCAAAGATTCCGTCAGGAGCTAAAAGACAAGGATGAGCTAAGCAGTAGCTTTAAACGAAGGCCTGAAGACAAAGAAGAGGATGACGGCTAAAGAAGCCGGAGGTCGTCAGCCTCCCTGTTTAAAGAAGACCCCGGCGTCATCTATGATTAAAGTAGCTTTATAAAGTATCTTTGTAAAGTAGTTTGTCTAGTCAAAGATCCCATTAGGGTTTCTTGTCTGTAAGCCACCCTCTCCCCTATAAAGGAGAGGGGGCAGCCTCTTTCATACGCGCGTGACATTAGAGACAGAACCTTGTAAACTCAAACCTGTAAACCTGTGGAGATCAATGAAAATGGTGATCTAGAGCGAGTTCTTCCTTGTGTCTTTCTTCTTCAACCTCTGGATTTTGCCAAGTTCTTGAGGAAACCATCCGGAAGTTCATCCCATCTAGTCACAAACCCTCCCCCGAATCCTCTAGCGTCCATCCGGCCCCAAGATAAGCCGTCCTATGGCATCTGTTTGTTCCCCACGACGACAGTTGGCGCCCACCGTGGGGCCTGAAGTGGCGCTTGCTGGAGTTCATATTCGGGCGGCATCCTCGACATCAACGGCGAGCGCACGGTGTCCGCGTCGGCAACGCATCTACAACATGGACTTCATCAACGATAACGCGGGCTGCTTCGCCAACGGCGGCAAGTTCCGCAGAACGGCCGCACCATCGAGTTCGGCAGCATCCGCGTCTTTCGGCACCGTCTGTGCGCCCAGCTCTCGCGGTGCTGGTGGCGCCGGATCCGCCAAGATGGCTGTGGCTGGCGCGCGCCGGCAGCGTGGAGGTCATGATGGCTGGCGCGGTCAACACCGGCAAAGGAGCTGTGGAGGAAGGAGATGAACGTGCGGCATCAACCCGCCCGGCAAACCGCCGGCTGGAGCGTGACGCGGCGTGTCGCGGGAGCCTCGTCGGCACCACCTCAACGCTCTTCAAGCGACGATGCACACGGCCGGCCACGCCATCGCGTGAACATCGACCGGCAAAGGCTCGGGAGGAGCCGGAGGCACACGCAAGGCCCGCTGCCGGTGGCGCCGACATCATCGGGCGCAGCGCGAGCTGAACCTAACCCTCGTGAGTACAACGCTGCCCATGGCTTTGCTTCAGTTAGTGCTCATGTTGCTAGGATGCGGAAGACGGGCACAGGCTCGTAATCTAGATCGGGATCTGCGCGAAGTTCTTGCCGGCAAGAGTGCATCTGTATACTGTAAGCATCGTAGAAAGCCCGTACAGTAGTCTGGATAAAACTATAAAAGCCGCTAAAGCTGCAGTAGAGCTATGAATCGTTTCCGGTGACGAGTTGGCAAAGCAGCAAGAACGTGTAAAAGAGCTGTTGAAAACTATTGAGCAGCAAAATGCTGAGAAAGCGCTAGCTAAGCTGAACGAGGCAGTGGCCTCAAAATCCGCGCGTTCAACAAAGAATGCGGAAGCAAGTCCCAGGGGCAGGCATCGTCCTCATCGGGACAAAAGAAGGGAAAGAGAAAGAACGCACGGCGATGACTGTGTATGATCCAGTTCTTTGGGAAAGCAAAAAGCTGGGCAACATGATGCCGGTAGAAAAAGCCAGGGCAGATGGGGCTACGCCAAAGGAGGCTATGCGGAAACAATCATGCGTAGATATGAAACCGGGCAAAATTATCAAGCCGCAAGAGTGGCATATGTGGATGAAGAAATGCCACCACCAGGGTACCGGCAGGCAAGAGCCGCGGACAGAAGAATATGACGAATCAGATTCCGAGGTGGAACGAGCAAGAGTCCACCGGAACCCTTTGGAAACAGGCGGGGAAAGATGTTTGCCGGACCAGGGATGCGAGGCACAGTTGGAGCAGGGTACATCTTTGCGATAGTTGAATGTGAGGGACCTCTGGCCCAAGGTGTTTTGGCCCACGAATCATGAGAAGAACCACCCGTCGCAACTTCAGGTGCCCCGGGACACAAGAACGTATGATGGTACGACCAAGCCGGAAGACGGCTGGAGATTATGTCACGGTGTTTATGTGGCTGGTGGTGGAGTAAACCGGCGTTGGGCGGTAAGAATCATACCGTCTACTTGTGGGTCCTGCGAGAATTTGGCTTAACAATTTGCCGGTAGGAAGCATTAACGGATGGTTGGACTTTGAGGAAGCATTTGTGAACAACTTCAGCAGTACTTACAAAAGGTAAACCGGCCCCAGACTACTTGCGCTGTGCCAGCAGTGCGGGAGAAACAGACAGGGATTATCTCCCCGTGGAACTCAATGAGAAATACATGAAGGAGTGATTGAGGCACAAGCCATTGCTTGGTTCAGTCAAGGATGCGGAGAGGGTCACCTTTGTGGCAAAGGCTGCAGAGAAGCATGCCCACAACCAGCGGAAATGATACGTGTGGCAGATAGCTATGCATTGGGAGACCCATGCAACCGCGCTGTTGCCGGAGCAATCGAACCTGCCTCAACAGCAATACCGGGATAACCGGAACAACAAAAGAAAGGAAGATTTCCCGGATCGAAGATATGCACCGCAGCAAGTTGCTGCCTGTGCAAGAAAATTTGATTGACGTGGCGGGAGAAAACCGGATCGCGCCATCGGCGGAGTCCTAAGAAGATGGGTCGAGAAGAAACCACAGGGCCGAAAAAGAATTGGCAGAGCTGTGAAGTACACCATGGAAGCCGCCATGGACCAACCTTGCCGGTGGCACACGCCGAACCCGGATCACCGTCAAACCATCGACGGATTGTTCTTGGACCAAATACTTGATGCAAAGGGGCAGTGAAAGATGCGCAAGGACAAGGGTGCGCCACAATGTTGCCGCCGCCGCAAGATATGCTGCGCCACCACCACCACCACTCACTGGAGCAAATGCCCTACCGGTACAACATCAGCCAAACAGGCAGCAGTAGCAAGTTAACCGGGTGGAGGAGAATCGTGATCAACCACCTCCACCGGCACCTTTGGGCCGGAATGTTTACGAAGACCCACACTTGTGCATGGTTGTCTTTGTCACGGAACAGACAGCGCGAGCGTGCATCGCTGTTCCATGGAGGTAAACGGTGATGCCGGCGTGCCAAGTACTTGCTATGGTCGATCAGGAAATAACTGGTCATTCAAGGATCACCCCAAAATCATGCGGGTCCGGGTGGATACGCTCTCGTTGTGGACCCAATCATGAAGGGGCCGGAAACTCGAGTAAAATTCAGCAAGGTGCTGATAGACAATGGTAGCAGCATAAACATCATGTACAAGCACACCATGCGTACGCTGGGCATAACGGAGAATATGCTGCAACCAACTCACACAACTTTCCATGGGATTGTTCCCGGTTTGTCTTGCGCCCCGATAGGAAAAGTTCGGGTGGATGTGTCGTTTGGAGGACGTGATAATTGTCGTGTTGAGAACATTGAGTTTGAGGTGGTGGACTTAGATAGTCCCTACCATGCCTTGTTGGGAAGACCGGCATTGGCAGCTTTCATGGCATCAACCATACGGCTTACCTCAAGATGAAGATGCGGCACCTCGTGGACCCTTGACTGTGGTGAAACTATAAAGTCTCAATGGAAGCGCTTCCGCCGGATCAAACCCCGGCAGAATCGGTGATAGCGGAAGAAAAGAAAGAATGCAAGCTGCAGTTGCGCTGGCTCGTCCTCAAAGTTGAGCTTAGCGGCAATGAGTGGAAACTTGGCCTCGCCGGCATTCAAGCCGACAAACGAGACAAAAGACATTGTGTTGGATCCGGCTCACCCAGAGCGCACCGTTCGTATCGGTGCCGGCCTCGATCAAGCATAGGAAAGCGCGCTCGTCGGCTTCCTCCGTGAGAATCGGAACATCTTTGCTTTGGTCTACTGATGACTTGGTAGGGGTTCCGAGGGAGCTGGCTGAGCACTCTCTAAACGTCCGGAAAGATGCTAAGCCGGTGCGTCAACCTTTACGCCGGTTCGCAGAAGATAGGAGGAAAATCATTGGAAAAGAAGTAACAAGCTGTTGGTTGCCGGTTTCATCGTGGAGGTCACGCACACAGAGTGGCTGGCCAATCCGGTGATGGTCGAGAAGAAAAAAGATGAGAACCTGGAGGCACAAGCTCCAAAGGTGTGGCGCATGTGCATCGACTACACCAACCTCAACAAAGCTTGCCCAAGAGATCCTTTCCCTTTGCCCCGAATTGATCAAGTGATTGATTCTACTACTGCTGGGTGTGAGTTGTTGTCGTTCCTGGATGCGTATTCCGGCTTCCACCAAATCCCTCAAAAAAGAAGATCAAATAAAAGTTCATTACCCCGCACGGGGCTTATTGCTATGTTACAATGCCTTTTGGTTTGCGCAACGCTGGTGCAACGTACCAGCGCTGTATGCTAAAAATGTGTTTGATCAAATCAAAAAAATGTGCAAGTTTATGTGGATGATATTGTGATAAAAACTAAAGTAAAAGATACCTTAATCGATGACATCCGCAAACATTTGATAACCTAAGGCGGTTCCAGATGAAACTCAATCCGGCAAAGTGCACCTTTGGTGTCCCTGCCGGCAAGCTGCTCGGTTTCCTTGTGTCAAGCCGGGGCATTGAGATTAATCCGGTAAAAATCCGGGCAATAGAAAGAATGACTATCCCACGAGAACTGAAAGATGTACAAAAGTTTACCGGAAGCTTGGCATCGCTAAGCCGGTTCATAAGCAGGCTAGGAGAAAAGGCCTTGCCACCGTATGCTTTGATGAAAAAATCGGATTCTTACGTCCGGACCACGCAGACGCACGCAGCGTTTAAAGAATTGAAGAACATGCTCGTAACGGCCCCAATCTTGGCCTCGCCCTTGGAAAGAGAGCCTATGTTGCTTTATATAGCGGCAACGAACCGGGTGGTTAGTGTTGTGGTAGTGGTGAGAAGAGGAAGGAAAAACCGTCCAGAGGCCGGTATACTACCTGAGCGAGGTGCTCTCCTCCTCAAAGCAAAACTACCCACACTTCCAAAAGATGACTTATGGCGTGTTCATGGCCGCCACGAAACTCAAGCATTACTTTGAGGAGCACCCAATGAAGGTGGTAAGTGAGGCACCTATCTCCGATATCATGGGTAACAAGGACGCCAGCGGGCGGATTGCAAAATGGGCAATTCAGCTATCACCATATGTACCGGTATATGAAAGAAGAGATACCATAAAGTCGCAAGCTCTAGCTGATTTTTTGGTCGATTGGGCGGAGATACAATACAAGCCGCTGAACACAAGGTAGAATACTGGAAGATGCACTTTGACGGATCCAAACTCAAGGAAGGTCTGGGTGCGGTGTGGTACTCACTTCACCTAAGGAGATCACCTCGGTATGTTTTGCAAGTGCACTTCAGGGCAGCAAACAATGTCGCTGAATATGAAGCTCGATACACGGGCTTAAGGTCGCAAAAGAAATTGGACGCTCGGATCATTTGCTACGGCGATTCAGATCTGGTGGTGCAACAGTGTTCCGGGGATTGGGATGCAAAAGATCCAAACATGGCCTCATACCGGTTCCATGTGCAAAAGATTGCAGGCTTCTTCGAAGGGTGTGAGTTTCACCATGTGCCGCGGGCTGAAAATGAAGCGTGCGGATGCTATCAAAGCTGGGCTCATCAAGGCAAGAAATTCCCCCGGAATAGCCTTGGCACACCTAAGAGTTCCATCAATCAAGCCAAGCCCGGATTCGGAATCGGTTTTGTACCGGAGTCGCATGTGGTGCCAATGGAGATTGACGAAGGAAACCGGGGACGTACCGTAAACTCGGGGACCGCGACGCCCATGCTGGAAGAGGCAATGCTAGTGGACAGCATGGACACAGACATGCCGGTGTTTGTGGTTAGAGAAGCACCATCTTGGGTTAAACTATTAAGGAATTCCTGGTCAACGGCACCTTGCCGGTTGACGAAAATGAGTCTAGAAGGATACAAAGGAGGTCCAAAGCTTATCATCAACGGTGAGGCATACAAGAGAAGTGTTACGGTGTCCTACAAAGATGTGTGGAGCGGAAGAAGAGAGAGAGATGCTTGGGGAGATTCATCGAGGAGAATGCGGGCACCACGCCTCGTCACGAACACGGTGGCAAAGGTGTTCCGGCATGGATTCTATTGGCCAACGTTGGAAAATGCGGAGGATATGGTAAGAAAATGCAATGGGTGCCGAGCATCAAGCAAAACCATACCCCAGCATCCGGTTTAAAAACCATACAGCTAACTTGGCCATTCGCTATCCCCGGTGCACAGACATGGTTGGGCCATTTAAAACCGGGGAAACATGACCCACATCTTGGTAATGGTGGATAAGTTCACCAAGTGGCTGGAAGTGAAGCCTATCGCAAAATGTGATGGCCACACAGCGGTAAAGTTCCTGAAAGATGTAATTCTGCGGTATGGATACCCGCACAATATCATAACTGACAACGGCACAAACTTTGCTCAAGGAGAGTTCAAAAGACGATTTTGTGAAGACAAAAACATCCGGCTGGATTTGTGCTCAGTGGCACACCCGCAAGGCAATGGCCAAGTTGAGAGAACGAATGCTTTGGTACTTTCCGGTATCAAACCAAGACTCATTGATGCAATGGAAAAATCGCCGGGATGTTGGATCGATGAGCTACCATCGGTACTGTGGAGTCTAAGAACAACTCCGAACCGGTCTACCGGATACACGCCATTCTTCATGGTTTATGGAGCAGAAGCGGTCATACCAACCGACATTCTCCATGATTCCCCAAGGGTGCAACTCTATACCGAAGAAGAGGTAAAAGAGGCCGGGAAAATGATGTAGATGCTAGAAGAAGCAAGAGAACTAGCTTTCGGCAAGAACAGCCATCAGCAAAACCTCAGACGCTATCATAGCCGGAAGGTTAATCCAAGAGTGTTCAGAGAAGGGGACCTGGTGCTACGCCGTGCGCGCACTGAAGGTCACAAGTTTCCCTCCATGGGAAGGACCTTTCATTGTGAGCAAGGCTCTCCACAATGATGCCTATTACCTAATTGATGCACGGGAATGGAAGAAAGGAAAGGCGGACAAGTCAGGAGAGGAGACCAAACGCCCATGGAATGTAGCTTTGTTGCGTCCTTTCTACTCTTGAAGTGGTGCTGTAAGAGTTCCTTTTGTAATTGCTATGAATAAAAAGATGTCGGAACTCGAATGAATCTCGGGGACTTGCCTTATTAAGTTGCATGAAACATGTTTATTTTTTTTGTTTCCGGTTGCTTATTGAACGTTTTTTCTTTAGTAATGTGCTAGACCATACCGGAGTCTTCGACTCTGCTGTTGTCCACAACTTGGCTTCATGGCAAGCAACATAAACCGGTAGGGGATAAGCACATGAACTGCGGAAAGGGAGAGCA
The DNA here is from genome assembly GCA_030979885.1 of Lolium multiflorum. Lineage (NCBI taxonomy): Eukaryota > Viridiplantae > Streptophyta > Magnoliopsida > Poales > Poaceae > Lolium > Lolium multiflorum. Next base: position 34,083 of record JAUUTY010000589.1, on the reverse strand, counting down.
GGAAAGAACACTCCGGAAAAGTTTAACTAACCCCGGTTATACCGGTTTTTTGCAAAATTTCGAGTTATTTCTAAGTTCAAGAAAATGCTTGCTTGGTAAAGAACTTTGTGCTCATACGCTAAAAATGCCCAGAGAAGGTAGGCAGAGCCAAGGCAAAAGAGCCAAGTGTGCATCAATTGGATGCGGAAACAATTTCGGAATCATTGCGGTGCAAGAAAAAGCAGATCAACAAGCAAATATCTTAAGTCAAACGCAACTTAATAAGTTAACCGGTACAACTTACCGGCATAAAAGTTTCAGCACAAACCAAAAGGTTAAGTCTTATCTTACATCATAAACCCCGGCATACCGGGGTAGAATTTAACAAGTTTTATGACAAGTAATCAGGGACAGGTGATATCTATGACAAGGTCAGCAGCAGGGGCTTCCGGGGAGCAGCGCCGGCATCAGGAGTTGGCGGTGGCACGTCCTCGCCTTCATCTTCCTCCTCCTCGCTGATAATCTTTGACATCTTCAGGAGGGGGATGAAGGTGCGCATGTCAGCGTACTCATGATGTGTACTGGTCCTGCCGCTTAGCGGTAAGAGCCGGATCCACATCGGTAGGAGCACCTTCACGCACGCCGATGAAAGCATCCGGGTCCAACTCTGGGATACCAGGAGCAGGCAATGCGGAGCGCGGAGTCCGCTCCGGCGCGGGCAGCAGAGCACCGCCACTCCCGATCATCGCAGCGCCTTTTAACCGTCGCTGATGAGGGAGAAGGTATCGGCACCGCTTCTGAGCCAAAGGGTCTTGAAAAGCTGGGAGGCTACTTCAGGGATGTCGGAAAGGTTCCGATCCACGAGCGCATGTGGGAGATCGCGCGCTTAGAACAACCAAGTGATCGTAGGGATCCCAAGGTGCACCCAAGTTGTCGCCGGCCTGCTGCGCCCGGTGCTCCCCAACCTTCTTGATAGCATGAGCCTGGGAGTCCGGAAAGAGCCCTGCGAGACAAACAAAAGCTAAGTATATGATACCGGAACGAGTAAGCTTGTAAGCAGAAACCGGAAAAGAGAAAGGAGAAACTTACGGAGGGCAAGCGCGTCAGTCCGCGTGACCAGAAGGTCGTACTCCTTCTGTTCCGCTTTCAGCCGCACAACCTCGCTCTTGGCTGCTTTCTGGGCCTTCTGGCCTCCTCGCGGCAGCTTTGTGCGCTTTGGCGGCTTTGCCCTCGGCTGCTTTTAGCGCCTTGGCGCCTCTCCGACTCTGCTGCACCGCATTGGCATTGCCATCCTCCAGCGCCTCGTTTGCTTTGGCCTCCGCGGCAGCCTTCGGCGGCCTTCAGCTCCTCAGCGTACCGAACTCCGGCCTGCATAGCCTGGTCCTTGAGCTCTCTAGAGATCTCCTTTTGGGCGTCCAAGGCCTTCTCGTGATCCCGAATGAGCTGCTCCTTTTCAGCTAAGAGCCGGAAGAGAAGATATTAGCAAAACACAAAGGCAAGTAAGAAGCAAGTCAACCGGAAAGATAGAAGTTGTACCTTGGAGTTTGGCAACCTGGTCCTTGAGGGCCTCAATGGAAGCTTCCGGGATAGCTGTTGTGCAAAAAACTTGTAAGCCACAAAGAAAAGAAAAACCTTCCGGTGAAAAGATGTCGGAGGTGCGAGAAATTACCTAGGCACTTGCTGTGCGCCTCAGCAAGGCTCCGGTGCTCCCATAGAAGCTCCTCAAAGAGGGCTTTCCGGGCATCGGCCGTGCTCTGTTTAAGGAAATGATGTTAGTAAAGAACAAAGGATTTTAACCCGAAACTCGGGGACTTGTAATGCCGGTTTCGTGCATTGCTAGTAGGTTTCGCGCTAAGAGCAAGCTCTCAACCCAAAACTCGGGGACGGGAGTTTGCGGCATCTTTAAAAAGAAAGTTTCGCGCTAAGAGCAAGCTCTCAACCCAAAACTCGGGGACTGGGAGTTTGCGGCATCTTTAAAAGAAAGTTTGCGCTAAGAGCAAGCTCTCAACCCAAAACTCGGGGGCTGGGAGTTCGCGGTATTACTAAGAGAAAGATGCCGGTTTCGGAGGTTCTTTAAAAGGAAGTTTGCGCTCAGAGTTGCACTCTAAACCCAAAACTCGGGACTGGGAGATTAAGATCCGGAAAGAGGAAAACCGGCATCAAGAAAATTTACAAGAGAAGTTGATAGAACTTACCACCACATTGGCGGTGGCATCGTACCACGTGCTGTCGAACTCCTTCACGGCACGCTTGAGGCGCGTGAAGTGTTCTTCAGTAGAGCGAGGGCCGGCAGGATCTGGCGCTGGGAGGCGGTCCTTCCCCAAGCCGCGGGTAGCTGCGGAGATGTCCGCAGCGTTCCGCGCGAGCGTAAGGAAGGAGAGGCCCCAAGTCTTGGTCCGCGCTTAAGCTCAACGATCCGGCCCAAGAGGCCGGAAGGTTTGTCTTGAACCACCATGGCGGCAGGCCCGGTGTGCAGCACTAAGGGCTGCGAGCCGCTTGAGGCGCTGCCGTCCGTAGCTTTTCCGCGCGACGCCCCCGGCTTGATCTTGAGGGACGCCGGCGGCGGCTTAGGCGCGGTCGCGGGAGCTCCTTGGGTCGGTGGAGGCGTTGGCGTGGGCCCAGTTGCCTCAGGAGCAGAGGTTTCCGGTGGCGGCGGCGGTGCGGAAGTTTCCGGCGCGGAAGCTTCCGGCGCGGGCTTGGAGGACGTCTTCTTCCTTTTCTTCTTCTCAAGGACGGGAGGAACAGAAGTTTCCGCATCTTCGGTGTCGGCGCCCATGTTGCTGGCGCCGGTGTCTTGGAGTCTCTGGAGGAGTCAAAGTCCTCCTCCGCGCGGGGATCGGCGGTGTAGGGGGCCGCGCGCCCGAACTTGTTGTGCCCCGGAGGGGAGGCAGAGGTGTTCCGGCACCCGCATGGTGCCGGGCTCGAGTGAGAGGAGGAGTTGAGGTCTCGCCGAGCGGCAGAGCCCTCAGGCCTAGGGCCAAGCTTGAGCGCGGGACTGCAAGAGAGAAAAGGAGAAAGTTGGGAAAAAAGCAACCGGAATAGAACTTAGTGAAAACAGAACAAGCAGAAAAGAAAAGAAGCCTTACCCGGTGGCCGTCGGCATCTGCTTGCCCTTATGGCGCCTCATGGCAACGACCTTACCCGCGACGGGCTCGGTCCGGAAGCGTTTGGCAGGAGGAGCTTGGCTTGAGCCGGCATCGGGCGCGTCTTGTTCTTCTGGCCTGGGCCATGAGTTTATCCACAAACTCCTTGCCTGCCTCGGCCTGCAGCGGCGCCACGTGCTCATGGACCTGTGGGTTGAGGTTGCTGAGGGCACATCTACAGAAGAACAATAGCAAAAGAGTATGAGAGGAATGAAAGAAAAGCTACCTCAAGAATGGTCAATTCATCGGACGAACCGGAAGGTTCCGGCGGAGCTTTGCCAAGACGCGGCTGGAGTCCGGCCCATCTTCAAGTCCTTCCAAAAGATGACGGGGTCGGGGTCGAACTTGTCGAGACCGCGCTTCCGGCAACGGCCGCGCTTGTCGGATTCGATGCCGGGGAAACGGTCCTTGGCCTGAAAGAACAAAAAAGAAAGAAGGTTAGCCGCAATAAAAGCTTCCGGAGAACCGACCCGAGTTGTGTAAATTCTTACTTCTTGGGTCGGAGGGTTAGTAGAGCTAAGAGGCCGGAGGCCCCATTCCCAGTTTTCCGGCATGGAGGTCTGGCAGATCTGCCTGGCCTTGAGGACAACGTCCTTCTTGCTGAGAGGGAGGCCGGTGATCTTGGTAGGATCGCCGGGACCATACATCTCGCACATCTTGTGGGCGCGGCGCTTAGAGGAAGCACCCGGCGTGAGATGAAGGTGCGGATGATGTCGTCGAGCAGAGGTTGGTGTCCTTCATGCGCTGTTTCATGAAGGCGTATAATCCGGTTTGTCTCGTTGTGAGACTCCTTCGGATTATAGCTCCGGTTAGTCTTGGTGGGCGGCGCCGGATCGAAAGGAGGGATCAATGAGATCCGCGGCGCCGTTGTTCCTAACATAGAAGAAGGTCCCTTGCCATGACCGGCATGACTCGAGACCAGAGAATTTGAAGAAGGGGCTCGCTTGGCGAGAGCCAATGATGCAGGACCCGCATTGAACGGGGGTTTGGGTTTCGGAATGTCTAAGCCCTGAACGGAATTAATCCGAAGGGCGAAGAATCGAGCAAACGTCTCACGAGTGGGACGAATGCCGATGTATGCCTCCATGAAGGTGACATAGCAAGAAAGGTAGAAGATGGCGTTGCCGGGAAGATGGTGAGGTTGGAGTTTGTAGAAATCAAGAAAGTCCGAAAAGGAAAGACGGGAAGGCCGAAGCCGCGCTCAAAGTGAGCGAGAAAGACAACACGTTCGCGGGTTCGACACGGTTCGATCTCGTCGCTGAATCGGCAGGTTACTCCATCCGGATCCTCCGGACAGTACAACCAGTCAATCTCGTACGCTAACGCTGGAGCCCATCCAGGCTCCGCGGGTGACCTCGGAAAGATCGGTGCGGAAGCTTGGCTAGAGCTTCCGGCATCTTGTTCTGGGCGCTGTCGGTTTCCATCTGCGCGAGATCTGCGCTGACCCCGTCAGATGCGGGATCTTCCGGGTTACTGGAGGAAGAGGTGGAAGCGTATTGTTCGGAAGACATTCGGATTCGAGAAGTTTTCGGTATCTACTCGGAAAAAACAGATTCCCTAAGAACTACCCCCGCGAGAAGATCTACGAAGGAAGAAAAAGCAAAGAAAAGGAAAGAATAAATATGTTTTCAACTCAAGATCTGAACTGCAAGCAAAAGAGTAAACGTGGGTAAGGCCTAACCCGAGGCGGCAGAGTCGCAGAAGGAGAGGTTCGCGGCGTTTGCGAGCTTGCCGTGGGCGTAGAGGTCCGTCGACGGTGAGGGCGGAGAAGAACTTGAAGAAACCTCAATGTCGCGCAGAAAGAAGGCGCCGCGGAAGTTTTTCCCGCGGAGAAGTCCGGCGGCGTCCGGCGGCGTGAGGGTTTGTGGGCGGCGGAACTCGAGCGAGCAAAGGAGCGGCGGAGGCGTACGAGCAAGGAGCATACTGCGCGAGCGAATGGGGAATGCGAAGAAGAGGAAGGAGAAGGGACGGTTTGACCTTATAAAGAAAAAGAAGTGGCTTAAAACCGCCGAAGGAGTAGGGTTCAGCCGTGGGCCGCGGCGGTTCGCCTCGTGGGTAGCCACGTGGCGCGAAGATACACGCGGATAAAAGGCCACAGGGGGGCACACACGATCCGGAGATGGTTGGGATCCGGTGCGGGTTAATGCGCGCGCAGAAGTCGAACGGAAGTGACTGACACTGGCGCGACAGAAACAGTGCGCATGTCTCTGCAGGCGCTGGACCCGAGATATTCTCGACTTCGCCGAGGAAGGATCGGGCAAAGATCACCAGAATGCCTTGCAAAGAGAGCAAGGGATCGGGTCGCAGGTCCTCTGAGGCGTGAGGAACAGCATGATATGTCGGATAGAATCCACCATACCACTTCGGGGACTAATGTTGGGGGATGACCCTCGGTATGCCAAAGGCATGCCAAACCGGATGGTCTTATCCATCAAGGTACCGGTTTAATATTTATACCGGAGCTCCAAGTTAGGAATTTGGCTAAGTAAGCTAAGCCGGTATCCCCAAGAGGGGTATACCGGAACCAGGAAGGAAAGATACCGGACCAGGAAGGAAGAACATGTCGGATAGCTGGTCAAAGATTCCGTGGAGCTAAAAGACAAGGATGAGCTAAGCAAAGTAACTTTAGAAGGCACCGAAGACAAAGAAGAGGAGGATGACGGCTAAAGAAGCGGGAGGCATCACCTCTGTTTAAAGAAGACCGGCGTCATCTATGATTAAAGTAGCTTTATAAAGTATCTTTGTAAAGTAGTTTGTCTAGTCAAAGATCCCATTAGGGTTCTTGTCTGTAAGCCCACCTCTCCCTATAAAAGGAGGGGGCAGCCCTTTCATACGCGCGTGACATTAGAGGCAGAACCTTGTAAACTCAAACCTGTAAGCTGTGGAGATCAATAAAATGGTGATCTAGAGCGAGTTCTTCCTTGTGTCTTTCTTCTTCAACCTCTGGCTTTTGCCAAGTTCTTGAGGAAACATCCGGAAGTTCATCCCATCTACCCAAACCCTCCCCCGAATCCTCTAGCGTCCATCCGGCCCCAAGATAAGCCATCCTATGGCATCTGTTTGTTCCCCACGACGACAAAATTCATGAAGAACAAAGTGACAAGCATAGGAAGATAAAACACGAGTAACTTCAAAATTCTCAACATAAAAGGGGAACTTAATATTATTAAGATGCATGTAACCATGTTTCCCTCTCTCATAATAACTGGTAGCATCATTGATGAAATCCACAATATAACCATCACTTAAAACATTCTTATCATGGTTCATATGCATAAAAGTATCATTAATTTTGGCATAAGAAGGAGTCTTCGCATTAATAGTAATTGGAGCAGGATCATTATCAAGAATTTGAACATGGTAAACAAGTTGCATACTAAGGAAATTGTTTTTGGCAATCCAATCATAACTATGACAAGTTTCATAAGGATAGTTATAACCTATATCATAGCATTCTTTATAATAATCATGAAAGATTGGAGGCATAGTGTCATCATAAGAAATAGAATAGTTATCTTTCACAGTATGTTTATCTGTGACCATACCATCATTGTTACTAGAAGGAGATGTATTAAACATATAATGATCTAAAAAAGGATTTTCAAACACCTCATCCCAAGCTTAGAGCTTTCTATATCATTATGGAGGAAGCATGGATAGCTGATACTATGGCAATTATTAACATCATCATTTTCAGAATTGTTTCCCGGAGATTTTCAATATCAAAAGTAGTGTGCTCTTCAAATCATGATCACTAATGTAGGTAAAGGCATAGGAAGATCATTGTACTCAGATTCATTATCATACTAATCATTAAGAACATACTTATGGTTACCTATCGTTATCTCATGCAGGATCTTGTTTGCCTCTTTCTTTTTATTCCCCTTCTTCTTCTTCTTCGTTCCCTTCTTCTTCTTCATTCTCTCGTTCCTTTCTTTAGGAGAGAGCTTGAAGGGAGGCTTCTCCACATAACCTGATTTATTTCAGAAACAATAGAAGAAACTTGGGAGGATTCCTCCTTTTCATTAATAAGTTCAAACACAGCGGTCCTATCATATTTTGGCAAAGTGTCATCTTCTAAAATATTCGTATGTAAGTATTTGTATGGCAATTATTAATGCAATAAGAAAGACACCCATGCGGAACATCATCAATATCAAGATCGTTAATATCTAACAAAGAAATTTTCTTGATAACTCAAGCAAAAATATGTAAGTTCATCATCTGATTAGGAGTAATTTCATCATCACAATACAAATTTGGCCTCATGGGGTTCCAATTATCATTGGAGGAGCATTGAAAATTAAAATGACCAACTCTATGGCAAAGTTCACAAATAAAAGGATAGAGGGGATGCGCGTAAATGTACACGTCCGTTGGGAACCCCAAGAGGAAGGTATGACCACGGTGGCAAGTTTTCCCTCGAGAAACCAAGTTTAATCGGACAGTAGGAAAGAAGCACGTTGAAGGTTGATGGTGGCGAAATGTGATGCGGCGCAACAACAGGGATTAGTGGAATCTGCACAACAAAACCAAAGTACTTTGCCCCAACGAAGCAGTGAGGTTGTCAATCTCGCTGTAACAAACGATTAACCGTATTGTGTGGAAGATGATTGTTTGCAAGAAAACAAAAACAAGTATTTTGATATTGTATGCGATGTAAGAATAGGACGGGGTCCACCGGTTCACTAGAGGTGTCTCTCCATAAGATAAAAGCATGTTGGGTGAACAAATTACGTCAGGCAATTGACAAATAGAAAAGGGCATAACAATGCATATACATGATATGATAAATATAGTGAGATTTAATCCGAGCATGACAAAGTACATAGACGCCATCCAAACTGCATCTATGCCTAAAAAGTCCACCAAAGGTTATCATCCGAACCCATTCAGTATTAAGTTGCAAAGCATCAGACAATTACATTAAGTATGGTGCGTAATGTAATCGACAACTACATCCTTAGACATAGAATCAATGTTTATCCCTAGTGGCAACAACACATCACAACCTTAGAACTTTCTATCACTGTCCCAGATTCAATGAGGCATGAACCCACTATCGAGCATAAATACTCCCTCTTGGAGTTAAGAGCAAAAACTTGGCCAGAGCCTCTACTAATAACGGAGAGCATGCAAGATCATAAACAACACATAAACAATAGATTGATAATCACCATAACATAGTATTCTCTATCCATCGGATCCGACAAACACAACATATAGTATTACGATAGATGATCTTGATCATGTTAGGCAGCTCACAAGATCCAACAATGAAGCACAATTAGGAGAAGACGACCATCTAGCTACCGCTATGGACCCATAGTCCAGGGGTGAACTACTCACTCATCACTCCGGAGACGATCATGGCGATGAAGAGTCCTCGGGAGATGATTCCCCTCTCGGTCCGGAGCGATCTCCGAATCCCCGAGATGGGATTCGCGGCGCGACTCTCTGGAAGGTTTTCCGTATCGTGGCTCTCGGTCGGGGTTTCGTGAATGAGGCTTTAAGTAGGCGGAGAGGGCGGGTCGAGGCGGCACGAGGGCCCGGGTGACGGTCGCGCGTCGGGGCACAGGCGCGCCGTATGTCATCTCGGCCACCTCGTGGCCCCACTCGACTCCTTCGTTCTGGGCTCGTGCAAAAATAGGACCTGGGCGTTGATTTCGTCCAATTGAGAATATTTCCTTACTAGGATTTCTGAAACCAAAAACAACAATAACTGGCTCTTCGACATCTTGTTAATAGGTTAGTTCCGAGAAAATGCGTAAATACGACATATAATGTGCATAAACATGTAGGTATCATCAATAAAGTAGCATGGAACATAAAAATTATCGATACGTTGAGACGTATCAGCATCCCCAAGCTTAGTTGCTCGTCCGGCAGGTAAAATGATAACAAAGATAATTTAAGTGACATGCCATCATAATCTTGATCATACTATTTGTAAACATATGTAATGAATGCAGCGATCAAAACAATGGTAATGACATGAGTAAACAATGAATCATAAAGCAAAGACTTTTCATGAATAGTACTTCAAGACAAGCATCAATAAGACTTGCATAAGAGTTAACTCATAAAGCAATAAATCAAAGTAAAGGTGTTGAAGCAACACAAAGGAAGATTAAGTTTCAGCGGTGTCTTTCAACTTATAACATGTATATCTCATGGATATTGTCAACATAAAGTAATATAACAAGTGCAATATGCAAGTATGTAGGAATCAATGCAGTTCACACAAGTGTTTGCTTCTTAAGGTGGAAGGAGATAGGTAAACTGACTCAACAATAAAAGTAAAAGAATGGTCCTTCAAGAGGAAAGCATCGATTGCTATATTTGTGCTAGAGCTTTTATTTTGAAAACATGAAACAATTTTGTCAACGGTAGTAATAAAGCATATGAGTTATGTAAATTATATCTTACAAGTTGCAAGCCTCATGCATAGTGTACTAATAGTGCACGCACCTTGTCCTACTTAGCTTGGACTACCGGATCTTCGCAATGCCATGTTTCAACCAAGTGTCACAAAGGGTACCTCCATGCCGCCTGTACAAAGGTCTAAAGTTCGCATTTTGGATTTCTCGCTTTTTGATTATTCTCAACTTAGACATCCATACCGGGACAACATGGACAACAGATAATGGACTCCTCTTTAATGCATAAGCATGTAGCAACAATTATTATTCTCATATGAGATTGAGGATATATGTCCAAAACTGAAACTTCAACCATGATTCATGGCTTTAGTTAGAGGCCCAATGTTCTTCTCTAACAATATGCATGCTCCAACCATTAAGGTGGTAGATCCTTGACAAGACGGACATGCATAGCAACTCACATGATATTCAACAAAGAATAGTTGATGGCGTTCCCCGAAGCATGGTTATCGCACAACAAGCAACAATAAGAGATAAAGTGCATAAGTACATATTCAATACTACGATAGTTTTTAAGGCTATTTTGTCCCATGAGCTATATATTGCAAAGGCGAATGATGGAATTTTAAAAGGTAGCACTCAAGCAATTTACTTTGGAATGGCGGAGAAATACCATGTAGTAGGTAGTATGGTGGACACAAATGGCATAGTGGTTGGCTCAAGATTTTGGATGCATGAGAAGTATTCCTCTCGATACAAGGTTTAGGCTAGCAAGGTTATTTGAAGCAAACTCAAGGATGAACCGGTGCAGCAAAACTCACATAAAAGACATATTGTAAACATTATAAGACTCTACACCGTCTTCCTTGTTGTTCAAAACTCAATACTAGATATTATCTAGACCTTAGAGAGACCAAATATGCAAATCCAATTTTAGCAAGCTCTATGTATTTCTTCATTAATGGGTGCAAAGTATATGATGCAAGAGCTTAATCATGAGCACAACAATTGCCAAGTATCACATTATCCAAGACATTTTAGAATTACTACATGTAGCATTTTCCAATTCCAACCATATAACAATTGATGAAGAAGAAACTTCGCCTTGAACATTATGAGTAAAGCCTAAGGACATATTTGTCCATATGCAACAGCGGAGCGTGTATCTCTCCCACAAAGTGAATGCTAGGATCCATTTTATTCAAACAAAAACAAAACAAAAACAAACCGACGCTCCAAGTAAAGAACACAAGATGTGAGTGAATAAAAATATAGTTTCGGGGAGGAACCTGATGATGTTGTCGATGAAGAGAGGGGTGCCTTGGGCATCCCCAAGCAGCGCTTGAGTCTTCTTAAAATATGCAGGGATGAACCACGGGGCATCCCCAAGCTTAGAAACTTTCACTCCTCTTGATCATAGTATATCATACTCCTCTCTTGACCCTTGAAAACTTCCTTCACACCAAACTTCAAGCAAACTCATTAGAGGGTTAGTGCACAATTAATAATTCACATGTTCAGAGGTAACACAAACATTCTTTACACTTCTGGACATTGCACAAAGCTATTGGACATTAATGGATCAAAGAAATTCATCCAACATAGCAAAAGAGGCAATGCGAAATAAAAGGCAGAATCTGTCAAAACAGAACAGTCCGTAAATACGAATTTTAAAATGGCACCAGACTTGCTCAAATGGAAAAACTCAAAACTAATGAAAGTTGCGTACATATCAGGATCACGTCGTAAATTGGCAGATTTTTTCGAATTTTTTACAGAGACTTGTGCCCAGATTCGTGACAGACAGCAATGCTGTTTCTGCGCAGCGATCCCAAATATAACATCAACTATAACATAGAAACTTTACTTGGCACAAAAACATGATAAGGAGAGGTTGCTACAGTAGTAAAAAACTTCCAAGACTCAAATATAAAACAAAGTACTGTAGTATAAAACATGGGTTGTCTCCATAAGCGCTTTTCTTTAACGCCTTTGAGCTAGGCGCAGAAAATCAAAACATCAAAAGTAGAAGCATCAACATCATAACTTGTTCTAATAATAGAATCAAAAGGCAACTTCATTCTCTTTCTAGGGAAGTGTTCCATACCTTTATTGAGAGGAAATTGATATTTAATATTACCTTCCTTCATATCAATAACAACACCAACTGTTCGAAGAAAAGGTCTTCCCAACACAATAGGACAAGATGCATTGCATTCAATATCCAAGACAACAAAATCAACGGGGACAAGGTTATTGTTAACCGAATATGCACATTATCAATCTCCCCAAAGGTTTCTTTTTAACATTATCGGCAAGATTAACATCCAAATAACAATTCTTCAATGGTGGCAAGTCAAGCATATCATAAATCTTTTTAGGCATAACGAAATACTTGCACCAAGATCACATAGAGCATTACATTCAAAGTCATTGAATTTCATTTTAATGATGGGCTCCCAACCATCTTCTAAATTTCTAGGAATAGAAGTTTCAAGTTTTAGTTTCTCTTCTCTAGCTTTTATGAGAGCATTTGTAATATGTTTTGTAAAGGCTAAATTTATAGCACTAGCATTAGGACTTTTATAATTTTTTAAGAACTTTATAACTTCAGAGATGTGGCAATCATCAAAATCTAAATCATTATGAGCTACAGCAATGGGATCATTGTCCCCGGTTGGAAAAAATTTCAGCAGTTTTATATCACAGCAGGTTTAGCAATTTGGGAAGTTTTGTACGCTTTGCACTAGGAGTAGAAACATTGCCAACACAATTATTTTACCATTGATAGTAGGACGTGCAGCAACATGTGAATCATTATCATTACTAATGGTGGTAATAGTCCATACTTTAGCTATATTATTTTCTTTAGCTAGTTTTTCATTTTCTTCTCTATCCCACCTAGCACGCAATTCAGCCATTAATCTTATATTCTTATTAATTCTAACTTGGATGGCATTTGCTGTAGTAGTAATCTTATTATCAATATCATTATTAGGCATAACTTTCAATTTTAAAAGATTAACATCAGAGGCAAGTCTATCAACTCTAGAAGCAATAATATCAATTTTATCAAGCTTTTCCTCAACCGATTTGTTAAAAGCAGTTTGTGTACTAATAAATTCTTTAAGCATAGCTTCAAGACCAGAGGGTACACTCCTATTATTGTTGTAAGAATTCCCATAAGAATTACCATAACCATTACCATTAGCAAAAGGATATGGCCTATAGTTATTACCAGAGTTGTTCCTATAAGCATTGTTGTTGAAATTATTATTTTTAATGAAATTCACATCAACATTTTCTTCTTGAGCAACCAATGAAGCTAAAGGAACATTATTTGGATCTACATTAGATCTACCATTCACAAGCATAGACATAATCACATCAATCTTATCACTCAGGAGGTTTCTTCATGAGAGTTACCTTCTTACCTTGTGGAGCTCTTTCCGTGTGCCATTCAGAGTAAGTTATCATCATATCATCAAGAAGCTTGTAGCCGCCCCCAATGTGATGGACATAAAAGTACCTCCGCAGCTGAATCCAATAAGTTGCGAAGAAAATTTAGTCCCGCATAGAAGGTTTGGATGATCATCAAGTAGTCGGTCCATGGGTTGGGCAATTCTTTACCAAAGTTTTCATTCTCTCCCATGCTGAGCAACATGTTCAGTATCTAGTTGCAAATTCATTATGCTACTTCTCAAAGATATAATTTTAGCGGGAGGATATCTACCAATAAAAGCATCCTTACATTTAGTCCATGAATCAATACTATTCTTGGGCAAAGATAGCAACCAATCTTTAGCTCTTCCTCTTAATGAGAAAGGAAACACTTTCAATTTAATAATATCACCATCTACATCCTTATACTTTTGCATTTCACAAAGTTCAACAAAATTATTGAGATGGGTAGCATCATCAGAACTAACACAGAAAATTGATCTCTCATAACCAGGTTCGATAAAGGAGTTTTAATTTCAAAGAATTTCTTTGTAGTAGCGGTGGAGCAATAGGTGTGCATAGGAAATCATTATTATTTGCGTTGTAGTCACACAACTTAGTATTTCCAGGGTATTCATTTTATGATAAATAAAGCAAACTAGATAAAGTAAATGCAAGTAACTAATTTTTGTGTTTTGATATGGAGAGCAAGATAGTAAATAAAGTAAAACTAGCAACTAATTTTTTTATGTTTTGTTTAGGTGCAGCAAACAAAGTAGTAAATAAAATAAAGCAAGACAAAAACAAAGTAAAGAGATTGAGAAGTGGAGACTCCCTTGCAGCGTGTCTTGATCTCCCAGGCAACGGCGAAACAATTGATGCGCGTAAATGTACACGTCGTTGGAACCCCAGAGGAAGGTATGATGCGCACAGGGGCAGTTTTCCCAAAGAAACCAAGGTTTAATCGGACCCAGTGGGAGCCAAGAAGCACGTTGAAGGTTGATGGTGGCGAAATGTGATGCGGCTGCAACATGAGATCCGGGCGTAACGTGGAACCTGCACAACAAAACCAAAGTACTTTGCCCCAACGAAGGTGAGGTTGTCAATCTCAACCGGCTGCTGTAACAAAGGATTAACCGTGGTGTGGAAGATGATTGTTTGCAAGAAAACAAAACAAGTATTGCGGTAGATTGTATGCGATGTAAAGAATAGGACCAGGGTCCACAATTCATAGAGGTGTCTCTCCCATAAGATAAAAGCATGTTGGGTGAACAAATTACAGTCGGGCCAATTGACAAATAGAAAAGGGCATAACAATGCATATACATGATATGATAAATATAGTGAGATTTAATCCGGGCATTACGACAAAGTACATAGACCGCCATCCAACTGCATCTATGCCTAAAGTCCACCTTCAGGTTATCATCCGAACCCCTTCAGGATTAAGTTGCAACAGACAATTGCATTAAGTATGGTGCGTAATGTAATCGACAACTACATCCTTAGACATAGAATCAATGTTTTATCCCTAGTGGCAACGACATCACAACCTTAGAACGTCTGTCACTGTCCAATGAAGGCATGAACCCACTATCGAGTATAAATACCCCTCTTGGAGTTAAGAGCAACTTGGCCGAGCCTCTACTAATAACGGAGAGCATGCAAGATCATAAACAACACATAAACAATAGATTGATAATCACTATAACATAGTATTCTCTATCCATCGGATCCCGACAAACACAACATATGGTATTACGGATAGATGATCTTGATCATGTTAGGCGCTCTCCAACAATGAAGCACAATTAGGAGAAAGACCATCTAGCTACTGCTATGGACCCATAGTCCAAGGGTGAACTACATCACTCAGCGGAGAAGCGATCATGGCGATGAAGAGTCCTCAGGAGATGATTCCCCTCCGGCAGGGTGCCGGCGGGATCTCTGAATCCCAGAGATGGGATTCGCGGCGGCGTCTACGGAAGGTTTCGATCGTGGCTCTCGGTATGGGGTTTGCGACGGAGGCTTTAAGTATGCGGAAGGGCAGGTCAAGAGGCGCACGAGGGCCCAGGGTAGGCATGGCCCAGCGGCCGGGCCACGGCGCCACTGTCATCGGCTACCTCGTGGCCCCGCCCCGACTCTCCTTCGGTCTTCTCACTGCAAAAATAGGACCCTGGGCGTTGATTTCGTCCAATTCCGAATATATTTCCTTACTAGGATTTGAAACCAAAAACAGCAGAAAACACAACTGGCTCTTCGGCATCTTGTTAATAGGTTAGTTCCAATATAAATCGACATATAATGTGCATAAAACATGTAGGTATCATCAATAAAGTAGCATGGAACATAAGAAATTATCGATACGTTGGAGACGTATCACACACTTTTTCACCAAGATCATCTAGAGCCCTAGACCACTTTGTTTTTTCATTCCTATGATGGATACAATATTCATCTTCGATTTGATTAATTCCACAAGGTCTATGTATTCAAAAATTAACATGCTTATGGAAATAACATTTTCAGAAGTTTGAACATGTTCATTGCAATCATTAATAACAGTTTCATCCTTCATGCAAGTGTCTTTAAAGGTTCATGATACTTATCAAAATTCTTCCTAGGCGATTCAAATGAGAAGTAAATTTTAAAGATTTGCAACAACTTAAGAGTCAAGACCATAAGTAGCACTCATATTTAGAAATTTATCGGTATCCATAAAAGTTTCAATGCATTCATAATCATAATTTATACGACTCTCTACCTTTGTCGTTCTCCCAATCTTCGCTCCGAGTTCTTCAAGAAGATCCCATCTAGCTTCAACCTCTTGCTTGTGAAAAATCCCTCCAAGCAGGCATCTAGATAGTCCTTTATGTTCGAAAGCCTTGCATAAAAATTATTAATAATAACATTACGGGGGAGCTCATGAATGGGACATTTGAGCATTAGTGACTTCAATCTCCCCATGCTTGGGAAATACTCTCTCCATCACGAGGATAAAAGTTATAAATATAATTCTATCAATATGCACTTCATCAGGAGGATAAAATTTAGAATAAAAGAGAGGCATAATATACTCCCAATCAAGAGAATGCCTATTCTTCAGCAATTTATACCAATGCGCCGCTTTACCGGACAGCGATATAGAGAATAGTTTCTTCTTCACTTCATCCATAGAGATACTGCACACTTGAATAGCGCATAATTCTTGCAAAAACGATGAAATGATCTCCAGGGATGGACGGTTCCATCCCCTTCATAGCGGTTGTCCATAACACGTTCAATAATTTTCATGGGTATCTTGAAAGGAATACTTTCGGTAGGTGGATTTAAAATATCACAAGCATCATTAGAGTTATCGCATATGGGAGAGTATTATCGAGCAAATTTTCTCCCTAAAGATGGGAAGCTAAAAAGATCATAAACTAGCTTCCCAAGCTTAGACTTCTCCATAGCATTAAGTAATTGCGTTCATACTAATAACATTGCTACTAGCATGCAAATAAGGTTCCATAGGTTTTTTAATTTCGCATCACACAATTCATGTCTTAACTCGGAAATAGATTAAAAAGCTCACTGTTGTTTTCCATTATGCCTAACTAGTGAAAAATAAAAACAAGAAACAAAAAGATGCAATTGGGATCTAGAGAAATAACTCGAGCACTCACACACACGGCAACAGTGCTAGGAAATAGCTTCGATCGGAGGATGTGAATACCTTTTACCTTACCTCCCCAGCAATGGCGCAGAAAATAGCTTGATGTCTGGTGCTTCTATTCTTGTAGGCAGTGTTGGGCCTCAAAGCGAGGTTTGTAGAAACAGCAAGTTTCCCTTAAGTGAATCACCCAAGGTTTATCGAACTCAGGGAGGTAGAGGTCAAAGATAGTCCTCTCAAGCAACCCTGCAATTAAGATACAGAAGTCTCTTGTGTCCCCAACACACCTAATACACTTGTCGATGTATAGGCGCACTAGTTCGCGAAGAGATAGTAAAACATGTGGTATAGATGGTAGTAAACAGTAATTGCGGTATGAAGTAAATATTGCAGCAAGCGAACATGTAGCAGAACTTATTGGAAACATGTTTCAATGCTTTAAAACAAAGCCTAGGGATCCCTGCTTTCACTAGTGGACACTCTCAACATTGCAATCATAATTGAATATAAATAAGCACTTCATTATGCTATTCTGAATTACTCTCGTCGGATAACGACACTAATTCACCATGTAGGGATGCAAAAGCAAACCTTAAAGATGTATTCCCAAGTACTAATAAACACCCCATGATGTCATTTGAGCATTCATAGGAGGTACTACACACCACAATTTCATACGACATCCAACTCAAATCATAACCCATTGAACAAGTATACGTGAAATATAGCTAAGAGACCCACACGATGCACACACTGTCACCTTTACACACGTGGGACAAAGGAGTCTCAGGAATCACATAAGTAAAATCCACTTGAATAACATAACTACATCTAGATTACAAAGCTCATCATATGGATCTCAATCATGCAAGGCAATTCATGAGATCATTGTATTGAAGTACGAGAGATTAACCACATAGCTACCGGTACAGCCCTTAGCCTCGAGGGAGAACTACTCCATCCTCATCATGGGAGACAAGGCGATGGAGATGGCGGTGGTGTCGATGGAGACTCTTCGGGGGCAATTCCCGTCCGCGGCGTGCGGAACAGAGACTTCTGTCCCCGAACTTGACCCGCGATGGCGGCCCGGGCTGCGCAACTTTTCTCGTCCCGTGGCTTATGTTTTTAGGGTTTTGGCGGAGAGATTATATGGCGAGAGGCGGCCTCGGAGAACCGGGGGTGACCCCCATAGGCTGGCGCGCGGGGTCTGGCGCGCCGCTGTGGGGTGGGGCCCCCGGATCCCCTCGGGTCCCTCCCTGCCTCTGGAAGCTTCGTGGAAAAATAAGATCTTGGGCGTTGATTTCGTCAATTCCGAGAATATTTCCTTTGTAGGATTTAGAAACCAAAATCAGCAAAAAGGAACTGCGCTTCGGCATCTTGTTAATAGGTTAGTTAGAAAATGCATCAAAACGATATAAAGTGTGAACAAAACATGTAGGTATTGTCATAAAACTAGCATGGAACATAATAAATTATAGATACGTTGGAGACGTATCATTCGGCTGCAGCCTTCTAGCTATGGAATCGACTGCATCCGAGCAACGAGGTGGAAACGAGGGGTGGTGGTGTCGTCCCACCAAGTGGCCGCGCCACCTGTGCCCATTTGGCCCTCAGGCCTCCGTTCGCGAAGTTCCCATGCTCCAGGTGCTTCCCTTGCTGAAATATTAATTCTCATAAAATCCCAGGTTTGTTTGACTTCATTAAGGTCACTGAAAGATAAAAATACAAAAAACAGGGTTTTCCTATTGTGCGGAGTTATAACCCAAATAAAGGGGATCATTGGTAATTTTTTCGATAATGGGAATATATTAATATCAAAAGGATACCAATTACACCCAGCCTCTGTAACAACTCACCTAATGGCACTAAGATGCACACACAAAGGAGAAAACTAAGAAACAAAAGTCCCGCTACGGTATCTAAGACTAACAACAGCAATACATCACCGCCAAGACAACACCTGAAATACGGACTCTTGGAAGCCTCCAAGAAGGAGCAGTGCTCTAACACCATCGTCGCCCGATCAATGATCTTAGGTTTTCACCACCGAAGATAGTCCCCACTCTCAAAACATGCCTCCAACAAGGTCATTGCCGGGCACAACTAGTTAAGGCCCTTGGGTTTTCACCCGAAAGGTAGGACTCTGAACTTCACATGTGTTGTCGCCCCACTTTCATACCCTGTTGTGAAGCCGGAACATAACAAGTCCCTCAATAGCGCGGAGACTTGAACCTCCCGCTAGTCCTCCCCTCGGCCTTCATGAACTTCTCTTCCGACTTTCATCATGGATCCATAGTCATGATGTCAACACAGAAAAAGAGCTTCGCGCCGCTCCCTCCAGAACAATGGTCGGAATAAAAGCATGGGTGCGCACGACCAATACCACCGATCCAGCAAACTCCAGGCAAAAAGCACTGTTACATTCACGGCGGAGCCTTCGGAACTCAACACTCAGGCTAGATCACGAGTCTAGGCCTCCGGTAGGTCTTCCTCTTCACGCAGAGACCTAGGACCACCGCCTTTATTCAGGTCGGACCCCACGTCGGCGAGCATCCCTGCTGGCCACCAGCCCTCCACCGGACTGGTCACGGCTTCCATCATCTCCATCTCGCGCCGGAACGCGGTGATGATCGATAGATCCACCACCATAACCGCAGACCATCTCCGGGAAGAAGAGGGCCACCTCCACCGTCATACCCAAGGCTGCTGCCCCGAGCGACCTCGTGTCGCGGGTGAAGCCCGAGATCGCCTCCACTCACCGTGGAGGGTGGCTGGGTGTGGGCCTGGCCTGGCCGCCGCCCCACTGGCCGGAGTGCTGCGGAAGCCGACGGGAAAAGGAGACCGCAGCGCTGGCGCCTTAGCCCAACCGCATCGGCCGATCCACGGGGAGGCGAGCGGGGAGAAGGGGTGCAACCGGAACGCGCCGCCATCCCATCCCGCGCGCGCAGTAAGGAAGAGGAGACGCCGTCCACCATGCGTCGACGAGGAAGGGCCCCCGCCGCCGCCACGCCCCGTGGGTCTTTGCCCCGGCGGCGCTACCGGCGGCGGCAGCTGGGGATGCTGGGGTGCGGGAGGGTTAGGGGCTGGGCGTCTGTCAAGCAAGACGCTACGTCAAGGGGATCATTGGTAAATCCAATAAAATCAACATAAAACATGGATATAAAATTGTATATGATGGAAATATGTGGGAATATGTATCAATAAATTACAAAGTTAATATATGCATTTTACATGCATCGGCTACCTCCCACTAGTACCCATCACCCTATTGTTTAATACATTGATTTAATTCTAGTATCGAATTTGAAATAGCCATAATTGTTAGAATATATATCGGATTAATATTTTGTTTGAATCTATGTATTTCTTTCCATTGTATCTTTTAAACAAGCCTATAAAGGGTTCATTTCGATAAAATTTAAAATTTGAATTCTGAAACACATTGAAATATGATGATACACTATAAAACTCAATGAAACAAGGTACACAAAATTATGTATCCAAATTAGATTATAAGATAATTGTCAAATATCTTTTAACTCTTATAAATCAAGTTTGAAACAGAGTGAAACAAAAAAGTGAAATAATTCTTTTACCAAGTTTCATCAAGTATCAACATGTTTCCTTAAGTTTCAAAAGAGAATTTAAACAAATTGTCAAAAAGTATTCAGTATTGGTTTCTTTTCGAAGCTGCCTTCTACAGGAATCAAAATATTCAAGTACATCACAAATTGAACTTTCTTTTCTAAAAACCACTGACGTTTTAAGTTCATTCACTAGATGTAATATTGTAAAGGGAGAGGGAATCTATGTCACACAAACTATAGAAAAAGAGGTGAGAGAAGGTGGTCTCGTTCATGGGAGAGTTGCATTCACATGTGTTCGAGCAACGTAGACAATGTATCCTCACTCTGGTGGTGCATTGTAGACAATCTATCCTTGTTCAGGTGGTGCATATAGCACCGCCAAACGGCGTGTGGATTCATGTGTCCTGACGGGTCTCCGAAACTTCGGTTAGTTTTCGTGTTTGTTCGTGTATGTTCAGGTTAGTCTCTTTCGATATACGGTTTTCATCAATGGGGATGGTTGCTTTCTGGTGCGTTGGTCCTTCGTGGACTTAGCTCGACAACTTTCCATATATGCTGTTACAATAAGCTCTACTAGGAAAAGCATTGTCTGACTCCGGTGAGGGGGTGGGTGGGGGGGGGGGGGGGCTTCGGCTGCACTATTGATTGTAGTCATCGGTAGGTCATCCAAAGATCTCTTTGTAACTTTTTTATTACTTTTAAGCCCCTGTGTACTACTGTTGATGATTTTTAATAGATCGGTAAAATTTCACAAAAAATAGAATAGTAAATTT
This sequence comes from Lolium multiflorum, assembly GCA_030979885.1. NCBI lineage: Eukaryota > Viridiplantae > Streptophyta > Magnoliopsida > Poales > Poaceae > Lolium > Lolium multiflorum. The sequence continues at coordinate 13,122 of JAUUTY010000589.1, read as the reverse complement.
ATGAAGCTAGCCGGACAAACTAATAGTTGGGACATGGTGGTACCTAGTGGCGCCATCCATACCATTTTTTATCCATATTGCATAACCACAAACAAATTTTGGGCGTCCTCGAGCTCGCGTTCATTCGCACCACCGACGAGTTGTGTGGATTGCTGTGTCGAGGCTGATGGTGCTCCACTACTCCGGCCAGCGAGGTGGGGCCGATGGCACATCAAGAAGATGGCGTTCCTCATCGCCGACTACCTGGCTGGCTTTTCCCTTAGAACGTGCATGCATCCACCTTGGAACCAGCCACGCGACCATGGCATGGCGGCCCAACGATACCACCTCCGTATCCAGACACCGCCACGAGCTCGTCTCCGGTCATTCCCATTCATGCGCGAGAAGTGCACACAGGTGCAGCCCAGGAGGTCAAAGCAGCGCAACGCCTCCAGGCCAGTGGGAGAAAGACGTGGCGGTGGCGTCTCCAGGTGGCAGAGAGGCTGTGGAGCGTGGACATGCGAGGAACATGATGCGAGGGCGAAGGACATGGGAGGTAGGTTATATGTGGGCGGTTGGTGGGGAAGGGGAGACAATAGAGGGGGGATAGAGATGGTGACAGGTGTGCCTGCATGTCTATGTGGGACAAGAAACCTGTCTCCGGCGCCCCCTATCGATCCCGTATATTCGGGTTGTGCAGGGATGCCGTACACAATTTAAAAATAGCCCGATGTCTTCCAAATACCTTTAGGATATCGTTTGGGAACGTGACTGAAGATGTTCTTAGTCCAAAACTGATTGGTACATTAAATCCCGTCCGACCCTCTCTTTGGTCCTGCGTTGTTGCCGTGCCTCGCCGGAGGACGCCGCCGTCATGCGGACGTGTTGGCCTCCGGGCCTAGCTGGTTTATTTCAGCGAAAGCAGAATAGGGGATGTTAGGCCCAATAAAAAGCAATAATGAATCTTCACTGTTATTGAGGATAGCCCACAATCCTGGTCCGCTTTCCCACTGTATCAAACGGGACTAAGGTTTGGGATACATTGGGATTCACAAGTTTGATCTGCCAATTTCAAGAATTGAGAGTTAAAGGTTTTATTTAGCTAACGACTAGTATAAGTTTAAGTACATTTTACTTTTAGCTATGATTTCTGACTTCCGCATCCATATGCCCAGTGCCGCGCCGGCGGCAATCGATAGACTAAAACACCATGGGCCATGAGGATGAACGTGTAGGTATGATGCTATTGGGCTAATTGGTTTGGGCTTGGGCCATTTTTTACGTAGATTATTTGCACAAGATTATAGGAGTACCTCACCTGGAAATACCCAATTACACCTGGGTGTACATGCACCCTATATTGAATGTTCTAAAAAATGCTATTTCAAAGTTTTGATTTTTTTTTTGGAAAAAGTGCACGTACGTAGATATTATGTTGATATTTGTGCAGATTTTGGGACAAAAAGTTGACCATATGTGACCTACACAAAAATGTGAAATTGCAATTTCCTATTTTTGTGAATAGTACCTCACCAACCATTATAGTGCCATTTGAATTTTTTTTTTTCATTTCGTGTAGGCCACGTATAATTGTATTTTTTATGCATATTTGCACGAGTAAGTATCAACATAATATGTACATGAAATTTTTTTTTTCAATTTTTTTTAAAAATTCAAGTAGATTTTTACAATTTTTAAAAAACCGGGTGCACATGCACCCCGGTTCACATCCTTCCCCTACTACCAAAGGCGGAGCGTCGTGGAGGCCATACTGGGCTCCGGCCCAATCTTCTCAATGTGGAAAATATTCTTACTAGTGCATATAGAACACTGAGTCCTACAACCTAGTTCTCCCCTGCGTAAGCACTGCTCTCGCATGGCTCCAGTTCTCCCTTCCCCAAATTCCTCTTCTCCCTGGCTACCTCCCTATTTCTTCTGCTAGTTCAAATAAGCCCATATTGAACCAAGCTGCAGCTATAATTTCAAAACGTGCTGTTCTGATCTGGTACCACGGAAGTTGGTTGTTTTCAGATGAGCGGTATCAGATTTGGTCCACCGCCAGGTCGTACGAGCAGGGTCGTATAGGATTTATTTCCGTTGCCATTGCCCATGGCGTCCTTTGCCGACGTGGACATTTCGTTGAGCATCAAATCGATCGGTATGGAAGAAATGGAGTCATGAAGTGTTGAATCCTCTTGCTATTTAGTGACCTGAAACAAAAAATTCACCAAAGACTGTGTGCCAGCCGATTAGGATATTTCAGTATATCTTTCTGTGGAAATCCTCCATTGATGTTAGATTATTTTGCAAGTTTTACAAGCAAATTGGCCCACCCTTTGTTTCGCTCCACGCACCACTGCTACTACCTCACCTTTGCTAATGGACGGATATTAATCAGTACCACTACATGTACGGAACTACGGATACATAGTACGTTGAACCCCAATTAGCAGCAATAGTCGACTGGCAGGGTAGCACCACAATCTACTGAACCAGCACCGCCGTTCTGCACCGCGAGCAGCGAGCACGCCACGACAGGCGACAGCCACGCTGGAGCGCACCGTGCCGAAGGCCGGATAAGCATTGCCGCGCGCGAGACGTGGCGACCCGCCTCCCCCCTGCCACGCAGCTTTCCTCCACGTAGCGGCGCCACCGCGCCACGTACAGCAGCTCGTGAGCTACAAATACGGTGGCTGAAGCTCCACTCTCAGCACCAGAGCTAGCAACGAGTCGAGCTAGTAAGAAGTTAGAAACAATGGCAAGCAGAGCAAGCATCCCTCTCCTCTTCCTTCTCGCAGCCGGTCTCCTCTTCGCGGCGGCCGTCGGGACCTCCAGGGAGGAGGGCAGGCGCGGCGAGCAATGGGAGCATCAGCATGGGAAGCAGGAGCAGGGCCGCGGCCGTGGCGGCGAGCGACAGCGTGAGGGGGAGCAGGGGCAGGAGCAGGACAGTCGCCGACCGTACGTCTTCGGCCCGCGCAGCTTCCGGCGCCTCGTCCGGAGCGACCAGGGCTCCGTCAAGGCGCTTCGCCCGTTCGAGGAGGAGTCCAGGCTTCTCCGGGGCATCAAGAACTACCGAGTGGAAATCGTGAAGGCCAACCCGCGCTCCTTCATCGTGCCAGGGTACGCGGACGCGGACGGCATCAGCTACGTCGCTCAAGGTACGTATGTCTGCACGGTTCACGCACGCTCGGCGTCGGCATCGGCATCGGCATGATGTGTCTGCGTGTTTTTGCTTATCTTGCACACGCAGGCGAGGGGGTGCTGACGGTGATCGATAAGGGCGAGAAGAGGTCGTATACCGTCCATCAGGGCGATGTCATCGTGTCGCCGGCCGGGTCGATCAGGCACCTGACCAACACCGATGGCCAGAGGAAGCTGATCCTCGCCAAGATTCAACACACCATCTCCGTGCCCGGCCAGTTCCAGGTAGAATATTAGTTTGTGCCATCCAAATTTTGTAACATCAACATGTACATGTATGTGTACGTATATGCGGACTGACACTCGGATATACACTATATATGGCATATGCAGTATTTCTTGGGCGAGTCGGTCCTGTCAAGCTTGAGCAAACGAGTCCAGAGAGCTGCTTTCAAGGTCTGCCAAGTATTATTCACAAAGTCGTAAAGTTGTTTAGCAGAGAACTCACGACCGACGTGTCAATCCATGTGTTGCTGACAGACTTCGGAGGAGCGGCTGGACAAGCTGTTCGGGAAGCAAGGGGGGAAGAAGGGGTTTTTCGTCCGCGCGTCGGAGGAGCAGGTCCAGGAGCTGCGTCGCCAGGCGTCTGAGGGCGGCCAGAGCCACCTCTGGCCGTTTGGCGGTGACTCACGCAGCACCTACAACCTCCTGGAGCAGAAGCCCACCATCGCCAACCGCCATGGCCGCCTCTACGAGGCCGACGCCCGCAGCTTCCACGCCCTCGCCGACCAGGACGTCCGCGTCGCCTTCGCCAACATCACCGCGGTGCGTGAGCGTGACGCTTCCATCAACATACAATTAACACCTGGCACTTTGTTGCTGAAACTGCCTGCATGCATGTCTCGATCGGCAGGGCTCCATGACCGCGCCCTACTACAACACGCAGTCCGTCAAGATCGCCGTGGTGCTGGAAGGCGAGGGCGAGGTGGAGATCGTGTGCCCGCACCTGTCGCAGGACAGCGAGCGCCACCAGCAAGGCCAGAGCGAACGCGGCAAGGGCAGGGGGCGCGAGGAAGAAGACGACGAGCGTGAGCAACAACACCAGCAGCATGGACGCCAGCAAGGACGCGGCAGCGGGTCAGAGTCGGAGTCGGAGGAGCAGCAGCAGGAAAAGTACGAGACGATCCGCGCGCGCGTGTCCCGCGGCTCGGCCTTCGTTGTGCCCCCCGGCCACCCCGTCGTGGAGATCTCGTCATCCCGCGGCAGCAGCAACCTTCAGGTCGTGTGCTTCGAGATCAACGCCGAGAACAACGAGAGGGTGTGGCTCGCCGGGAAGAACAACGTGCTGGGGAAGCTGGACAGTCCCGCCAAGGAGCTGGCGTTCGGCGAGCCCGCGAGGGAGGTTGACGAGGTGCTCGAGGCCCAGAAGGACAAGGGATTTCTCGCCGGACCAGACGAGCAGCAGGGGCAGGGGGAGGAAGAATGGCGCCACCGCGGTCGCGGCGAGGAGGCCATGGAGAGTTTCCTGAGGATGGCAACCGGTGCTTTCTGAAGCTGCAAGACTGGTGACACTGTGACAGTGAGTGAGTGAGCGGGAGCACGAGCAGTTTAATAAAGAGTTTTTTTTTGAAAGCGAGTTTAATAAGAGATGGACTTGTATGTATGTCTACGCGGGAGTAGAATAAATAAGAGATAATATACACCCGCCATACACTATCTTCGTTTTCGATGTGTCTTTTCATGAGAGTCATTTTGGCTCTTCACACAATAGTCCCGCACCTGTTTTGCTTATCAGTGGCAACCTAACACGCCACTGGTAGCAGATAGCTGTGACGCACTTCGCAATGCGTCACTAGTAAGCTATATAGCAGTGGCGCACTATCAGATACGTCATTGGTAAGCAATAGATAGACACTTGTAATACATTCAGAACTATACAAAAATTACGAAGTCCGAATTTTCGAAGATATGAATTCGCTATTTTAAAATCTACATTTTTATTTCTACATCGTTTAAAATATGAAACGTCCAACATTTTTATTTACAACTAGCTACTTTTAGAATTTTATTTCATAATTTTTTATAACTTGTTAATGTAATTTTTGAATTTTTAACACGCATGTTGTACAAGATCTAATGAATCAAAAATCTCTGCTCGAAATTTTCAAGGCAAACTTGTTGTTTCGAAAGTGATTGGTACATTTAATCCCTTTCAAAAGAAGAGCCAATGTGGACATCATCGGGTGACTTTTCAAAAACAGCCCTCGTAACAAGGAATCTAGAAAAAGAGCAACGCTAGCATCGGTCATTTGATAATGAGCCAAAAGTCATTTGTCCTCCGCGCCGCCCGATCACAATCCAACGTACAGAATCAATCATAACGTAAGTTTTCATTTGGGTAAAGATGACAATGTGTAGGGTATAGGAAGGGTAGGTCAATACCATACCCATACCTGTATAGTCACTGTGTACAAATTTCTACCCAAAGTATACACATACCCATACCCGATGGATACCCGAACACATTGGGTACCCACCGGGTAGGTCAAATAGTACACACATCAAAATGATATAAAAAATGAATTCTCTCAGCTCAATACTAGGTGGTTGAGTACATAAATATTATCAAAATATAGAAATCGCAATCTCATATTCTAACTCATAAGTCAACAAGAGTAGACATGTCACATGATAGATTGACAATAAATGGCCAGGATATGGGGTATGGTAGGGTATGGGTACTACCCATGAGTATAAAGTATACCCATAACCTGCCCATACCTTTACGGTACCCAATATTTACCACAAAAATACCACCCCGCAACAAATCCGAGTCATACGTAGTATTATAACAAAATCTCCCACTCCGCTTGCAAAAAAAATACATATTATTACAACAAAATCTTCACAACAAAATTTAAATCATAAAAAGTGGTTAAATAGCAATTATTTTGCTACATGTTGTTTACAACAAAATTTTGCAACAAATTACAACAAAAATAATAATAATAACTAATACAACAAAAAAATATCATTGTATGAAGGTTAAGAAATAACAAATTTGCTACATATTTAGTTACAACAAAAATCACCAACTGTTGTACCAGAAAATATAGTGGATTAAGAAAACCACAAAGTTGTGCAAACGGCCAGGTAAAGATTACAACATCGCTAACGTGCTTTCGCTATAAAATTTAAACGCAATCGTTAAAAAATTAAAATACATATACAAAATCTCTAGTGTGGCATGACGAAGCTAGCGATCGAGCTAGATGAACCAAGACAAGTTGGTGTAGCTTGTACCTCAGACATAATATGTTCGCAAACATAATTTTCTACAGATTGAATTGCAACAAAAATCACCAACTATTTTACAATAGTCACAAATGATTACAACAAAAATATATGTCCAATAATGCAAATGTGGTAAAGTAACAAGTAATTTGATACAGATGAAATTACAAAAAAAATCATCAACAAGTTTTTCAATAATCTCAAATGATTACAACGTGTAGCCTATGTATGGTACAGTAGCAATTGGGGTCTTCTATGTAATACATGGAGATGCTAAGTTAGCAGCAGGCTAGCAGTTGATAGCACAGCTAGCAGCGTCGCGGCTATCCGACGAGAAAAGTCACAACAAGTATGCGCACAAAGAGAGAGTGGGATACACCTACATTTCCAAGAAGAGTAAAATACACGGTTGGTACTTGAACTTATCGGCCGAGATCAGATTGGTCATCGTACACCCAAAATATCAAATTACGGTCACTGAATACGCGTTGCCTGCTCATAGACGGTCACTGGTTCTGGTTGGTCGTTGTATTTGTGGACGAGGCAGTAGTAGACCCCACTTGTCAGGCCCAGCTCTGCAACGATGTTTGCAAAAAGACCACTCCGAAAGAAACCTCCATTGTTTTCTCCTCTCTCTCACCTAAATTCTCCACCGCTGTGCCAATCCCTTCTGTCCGTGCCTATTCTAGACCGGCGCCGCCGTGCGGCGTGACCGGCGCTTTGACCTCGCGTGCACGCCCGCCGTGGCAGTTCCCCTCGATGCTTTCTTCTCCATTGCCGGTGCGTTGTCCTGATCTTCCTCACGGGCAACCACCCCTGCTCCACCGGCGTGCCGCCCACCTCCTCGCGCGTGGCTGCCCCTCTCCTCCGGCGCGCCGCCCACATCCTCGGGCGCGGTCGCCCCTGCAACTCCGGTGCTCTGCCCTCCTCCCCGCGGTACGCTCCCGAAGAACGACCCGCCGGCCGTGACAATCGTGCTCGGCCCCGCGTCGCCAGTCTTCGCGGCCGAAAACGACGACCAGAGGGACATGGCCGTTGCGAACGCAGCGACGATGCCATGGACAGGGACCTTCGTGGTGGGGTTTCTCTCGTCAGTGGCGTTTGTAGTGCTGGGGATGTTCTGGAATCCTCTCCGTTGAGAAGCCGGTGGCCTGGCGAGCGTTGACTAGAACTCATGCGTGCATGGCCCTACCTCCCCACGTCGGCGCTGTTTGCTGGGAGGGTCGAACAATCTACAGATTCCGAACGTCACACCGCTCTCCATCCTCTCCGTTGAGACGCCGGTGGCCTGCCGGTGTGGGAGCGCCTGCGTGAGAATGAGGGGCCCTCGCCTGATGTGGGGATTGAGGAGAGGAAGAGGACGATGGACGGCTTTGCATCATTGTCAAAGTTTTGGTATTTTCTGCAAAAAAAAAACACCCAGCCGGAACTACACATGTGTCCTGACAAGTGGGTCTAGCGCATGACACGTCAACAAATACTGCTACCTCGTGAATCTAGTGACCGTAGGTGAGCGCACAACGCGTATCTAATGACCGTAATTTGGTATTTTGGATGTACGGTGACCAATTTGATCCCCGCCGACAAGTATAAGTACCTGCCATGTATTTTACTCTTCCAAGAATCCAAAGAATACAGGCCGTACCATGCAAAGGATATACGGCAATCGAACTGAAAATAAATGGATGAGGCGCTCCACATGGGTGAGCTCATGCGGGGGAGAGGGCGACCGATCTTTTCGTCCGATCGGTCGCCAAATCGAAAAAGGTTAATGATCGTGATTTTATGGTTAAAATCCACTTGAGATCGAAGGGTGATGTACTCAAGTGCTCCTTTGTACCTATGTATGGGGATGCCCAAGGTGAACAGATGTGGTGACCCAGCATACCACTGTATGGTGTAGTATTTAAGTCGTTGACATAACACCAATGAAACACCGTTTCCAGTATTAAATCCTCAGTGATACAATGAAACATATGCGGGTCCAAGGCATGTATATAGAATTACACACAGACTCTTTAGAAGATCATCACAGCATCCTACTTTACAATGAGGTAAAACGCAAATAAACTCAGAACAGTTCGTATAACAGATTTGACTGGCTATAAAGGCTATGGCTGGATTCTAGCTAATTAGGAGCTATGGTTAGGAAGCTAGTTCCCTTTTACTGCTAATCTAGGTTTTCTTCATGGTGGATGTGATGTTTGACTGTCTGGCAGAATCTGTCTCTTGAAGTAGTGTTGACTCCTTAGTCTTCAAGCTTCACTGTAGATCCACCGATTCCTCCATATCTAATCAGGGGGTTCAAAGAGGGATGTGTACGAGCGTACTCAACAAGTTCATTATAGGAAAGATGTGTTTAATGCACTAGCTACAGCCATAGACCAGAAAGTCATAGGCAATGCATGTTTTCGTAATCATTTCTTTAAATGTTGCTTTTATTCTGAAAAGCTATGTTCGTCATCCTTCACCGGGTGTCTAGAACTTCATGGAGTTCCTTTCCAGCCGCGTTCGCAGTTCCAAATTCGGAACAGTGAGTGAAAAAGCCACAATTTGATACACTCCACAGAGGTGTGTTGCTTTACCCATAACAGAACTTATCCTTGTTACCAACCGAGTCTAGTTCTCATCCACACTTCCTTGGTGTAGGCCAGGTATAAGGTCCTAGCCAATCATTGCATTTCTCATGACCCCGCACACCACCTTGTTACAGTTCCGACCGGGTCTCAGTCTGCTGACCTCGACTAATACCCCCGCCGGTCAACATACCCCCTTAGGTATCATCTGACCTCGATACCTTCGCCGGTCTTCTGCAACCCATTATAGACCACATTATCGTGAGGACTTAAAGGTTCCCCACCCTTCCGGTTGTTCCCAGCAGGACACAACTGCTACGGTAAGTGCATCCGTTGATGTGCGAAAGGAAGAAATACAAGACTACTTCGTCCCACTCTAGATCTTATGGTTAACCGGGTATTACGGCACAAGAATCACTGGACGACATTTGTTGTTAATCCTAGATGGATATAAACCCATTGCAATGGAACCTCCACCATACTATACCATGGTTCCATTGCCCTCACATAGTCATATTCATAATTATGAAAATAATACTTTTGATTTTCATGCAAGAGTGATAAGCATAGTACTTTGCAAGTAATTTGGTAAAAATACTCAAAGTGACATGAGCAAGCGATGAACTTGCCTTTCTTGACTGCAAGATTATGTAGTCAAGGGCTTCGATACATAATAACTCCAAATTCTGAAATAGCATCATCGTCCGGTAAGGACAATGTTTAAAAGATTGGAAAATATGATATAATGCATAAGTATGAGAAGAAATTTCTCTAAACATAACCTAACCCCAATGATTTTAGGATTAGTGAGTTTGAATGATTGGTTTAGGGTTTGCTGCACTTTTAGAGATGGTTCACAAACAAGGTTCTTATTAAGGGTTGATTAACTTAGTAGTATAAACAGGTAGTGTAATACATCACAACAATAACATTACTAGCACACAACAATAACATTTGGTATAATCCTAACATGTAATGAACAGTTGTCTGTTTTAGTACTATATGATATGGTTAATAATTATTTATCATATACTTCAAAAGAAAAACTTTTGAAGAACATGTTCCTTAATAAAGAACAAGTATGATAATTAGGGTTGTGGAGTTCTATGGTTTTCTATGGTTCCAAATTAGTTTCTTGAGTAAGTATCAGATGGATCACAACAGAGTTGGATTCATCAACATCTAGAGCTCGTATGGTTTTAGTTAAGCATAAGCATCTTAAGCAATTAATTATACATGGTTACTATCATAGTTGGTTATATCTTACTGGTGATAGATAGCTATGGTCCATAGGTCCTATTAGGCAGGGTTGATGACGACTCTTTATTTACTTCAAAAGAATAACTTTTGAAGAACATTTTACTTAAGTTATAGTAATTATTTCAATTAAGGCTTGTGGTGTCTAGGATTTGCTATTGGATCCACTAAGTAAGGAATAGTTGGTTCCTAAATAGCATGATTCATAATTCTTTAGTACTTGTAGGGTTTAGTGGAGTATGGGTATGTAATGCAAAATATTGGACATGGTTGCTATTAGAGTTCATCACAATGGTGTGATACTAAGCATGGATAGTTAAGGATGATGACTTTGAGAATAGGGACTAGGGTTTATTAATTGGTCCAACTTGATCATCTAGTTTTTATTAGGATGAATACATGAAATAGAAACTTATTAGTGATAAGGATTCTATTATCATATGAGAACATGAACACGTACTTAGTTGCTTCGGTGGCGATCCATATCGGTGGCGGTGATGGTGCGTCGCGGTGTCGGCTTATGAGAGGAAGGCAGACGATGGTCATACATTTTTATTTTATTTTTATCAAATCGGTATAGCGGGTTGGGTTGGCTTTGGTATTGGGTTGGGCTTAAGTCGGTGGACTGCTCTTGGGCCTACAGTCTTTGGCATCCTTAGATGATGTGCGATGGCTTGATTTCCTGCAGGTTGGGAACCCCAAGAGGAAGGTATGATAGACACAACAACAAGGTTTCCCTGGAGGTAGAAACCAGGTTTAATCGACCCGATAGGAGAAAGGCGTGACTTAAAGAAGGTGTTGTAGCTGACTTGTGACGGGCGCCTGCGTCGTCGACAACAACATGGAACCTACAACACAGCCAAATACTTTTTCTAACACGGTGAGGTTCTCAATATCATAGGTTTCTTGAACACGAAGGATTAAATGTATCGAGTGGAAGGAGATGTTTGCGGTAATTAAAGAGAATAATGCTTGCAGTAAGTAAACGAAACGGGATTACGGTGGTTGAATTTATCGGTGTAAAGGAAAGGACTGGAGTCCACGATTCACTAGAGGTGTCTCTCCATAAAGATAAATAACATGTTGAGTGAACAAATTACGGTGAGCAATTGACGAGAATATCGATGGGGTTCGTTGCATGAAAGCAAAAATTTTCCTACCGCAAAGCAAATAAAATCCGAGATCTAATCTATGGAACACCCAGATCCAATCTACTAGATCTAGCAACGAGGTGGAGGTGAGACTAACCCGAAGATTCCAAAACCTACGAGATTAATCTCGTTGTTGAGTGTATGATCGTCCCCGATCCGGCAGCACTTCGGTACTCGGTCGCGCGTACGGTGTCGATGAAAGCTCCTTCCTCTCCCATTCCAGCGGGCAGCGGAGAGTGTGGTAGATCTCCTCCAACGTCCGGCAGTCAGACGGCGTGGTGGTGGTGGTGGAGAGGAATTGCTGCAGGGCTTCGCCCGGAAGGGGAGGGGGAGTGGCGGCCGGAGGAGGAGGGCAATGGGGGGGATGGTGTGGCAGGCCACCCCTCCCCTCTTTATATAGGGGGCTGGCTGGCCAAGGTGGCCCCCCCTTCCCATCTAGGGTTGGGGGCGGCGGCCAAGGGAGGGAGGGGCTTTCCCGCCACAAGTTGATCCCCCCCAGGAAACCCTAGGGGGTATGGCCGGCTTTGGGCCTTGGGGGCCAAGTGCCCCTGGCCTATTAGGCCAGGGAGCATCCCTCGGCCCACGGTGGGCCTCCGGGTGGTGGGCCCCATGGTGGAACCTCGGAACCTTCTAGAACCTTCAGTCCAACAGGAACAATCCAGGAACTTTTCCGAAACCTGGAAATCAACTTCCCTTATATGAATCTTATTCTCGGACTCTTAGGACCTCGTGACATCTGGGTCCCTTGTCAGAGACTCAGAGACAACTTCATCTCCATACCATATTCAAATCTACTTATGCGACATCGAACCTTAAGCGCGTCACCCTACGGTTGGCGAACTATGGAGACATGGTCGAGACTCCTCTCAGAGCAATAACCAATAGCGGGATACGGGAGATCCATAATGGCTCCCACATATTCGCGATGACTTAGTGATCGATTGAACCATTTATATATAACAATTCCTTTGTCTCGCGATATTTTACTTGTCGGAGGATCATCGTTATCTCCATACCTTGTTCAACCTCGTGACCGACAAGTACTCTTTACTCGTACCGTGGTATGTGATCTCTTATGAACTATTCATATGCTTGCAAGCTAATCAGATGACATTCCACCGAGAGGGCCCCAGTATATCTATCCGTCATCAGGATGGACAAATCCCATTGTTGATCCATATGCCTCAACTCACACTTTCCAAATACTTAATCCCACCTTTATTGTCACCCATTTACGCAATGACGTTTTATGTAATCAAAGTACCCTTTCAGTGTAAGTGATTTACATGATCTCATGGTCAAAGGATTAAGACAACTATGTATTGAAAGCTTATAGCAAATGAACTTAATGACTTGATCTTCTGCTTGCTTCGCTCATTTGGGTGTGTGTCCATTATATCATTCAACTAATGACATAACCTTGTTATTAATAACATCCAATGTTCATGATCACGAAACCATGATCATACATTAATCAACAAGCTAGTTATACAAGAGGCTTACTAGGGACTCCTTGTTGTTTTACATAACACACATGTATCAATGTTTCGGTTAATACAATTATAACATGGTATATAAACATTTATCATAAACACAAAGATATTATAATAACCACTTTATTATTGCCTCTTGGGCATATCTCCAACAAGTCTCCCACTTGCACTAGAGTCAATAATCTAGATTACATTATAAGGTACCTAACACCCATGGCATTCTGGTGTTGG